>BGPR01004052.1:102006-120871 GCA_013235015.1 Araneus ventricosus
AATATTCTAACGTTTTGTATTTTCCGCCCTTACCTAGATCATTTTCGCGTACCCCTAAATGGTTCCAGACGTACACCAGAGGTACGCGTACCGCAGGTTGGGAACCTCTGACGTATAGGAAAGATCACAATATAGACGAGTTGAAACCATTTTACCAATCAATAATATAAATTATCCCAAATTTTTTTTACAAAATTGATCCAATTTAAATAGAACATCTACAAAAACTTTTAATCAGATGTAATACTAATCTATTATTTCTAACCTTAGAAAAAGTTTGATCTTATCCTCTTTCAATATTAACAAAATCTGCAATTTTTTCAAATTTACTTTCTAATTTTAGTGCAAGATTTAATACAATTCAATAAAATAAAGGTATTAAACTAATTAAATTTATTTTAAAGTGTCTCTGTAAAAAGACTTGTAATATTTAAATCTGCACTGTATTTTTTTGAGATATCTGAACTTTACAGCTCTTTCAGAATATTTTGTCAAGAATCTAATCACTTACTTTATAAAATATAATTTAACACTTTCAGTGTCTTTAAAATTCATTTAAATTGGAATGTTAATCAAGGTGATTATCCTAAGTATTTCCTACCAGATGCTGTTTATTAAATTAGTAATATCATTGACACTGAAGTATAGAATTGAAATATTTACTGCTACTTATATAACAATACAAACTAACCAAGAGACAGTTCTAGAATAAAAATAATAAATATCTAGCTGTAAAATTATTTATAAAATTCTTTAGTTTTTAGATATGAATTAAAAAACACAGAACTTTGCTTAAATTTTTGGTGGCTGCATAGTTAAAAATATACAGAAACACATAAATAATCCACAAATTTCATGAATTGTCAAAAATATTTTCATTATATACAATGTTTACAGTTTTTCAACAGATGGCAAATTCAGCTTTAAACTCATATATACATAAAACTTGTCAGTGCATTTAATTTACTGCAAACGGGAATCTTAAACTGTGGATGCAGGGGTGTATCGCACATTTCATTTCAAAATACTAGTAAATCACATGAAAAAAAAATATATGCTAAAATTTTTTTTAATCTGCCATGAAATAAAATAATTAGTTTGTGTTTGCTTTGGGGTTTTTTTTCCCTGAGAGAACTGGTGGTCTTGCTTTCGCTGGGGATTCCAATACCCACTTCTTTGTAGTTTTCGAACCCTTTTGTTTATCATTTTTAATTTGGCAATAATTATTAAGCAACATACATGTCTTTTGAAATTAACAGCCATTCAACAAATTTCATCACTAAATTACATTGATTTCGAACTTTTAAAATCCAAGCTCCTACTTTTCACTGAATAATTTTTGAGTTACAATGTAAATATGTAGAACAATTTTATATTACCAAAACATAACTCAAGTTTGTCTGTCTGAATATTTCCTAGCAATAAATAAGACATATTTAAATAATTACAACGGTATTCAGTTACAGATTTGAAAAAAAGCTTAAGAAGTTTGGCGTAAAGCTGAATGAGTCTCTCGACTAAATCTTCCGTTCATGCATGTCTAACCAAGCTATGAATTTTTTTAAGAACTCTTTTTTTTAAAAATATCATTAGGTGCATTGGTTATTGGTTCGGCCATCGGATTGTTTTTGTGTTTTCCTTTTGTTTCAGTTTTTACATTGGCAAAGTCCTACCAGGTGCAAAAATACATTTAAAAAAATCTACAGTGTCACTATAAAACATAAGATTATGTTTTTCACCTAACTCCTAGCATATTATAAATTAACCAAGAAACAGTTTTAGAATAAAATACTAAATAATAAGCTGTAAAATTATTTATAAAATTCTTTAATTTTTGGATATGAATTTAATTAAAAAACACTAAAGCATGCTTATTTTTTTCTGGCTGAGTATTTATAAATTTATAAAAATTCCTCAAATTTAACTATGAAAAATTATAATTACTATAAAGCACTTTATACGTTTCTATTCTCTGGACAATCTTCATATAATCCATTAATCTTATAAATCTTCACGATTTTATAAATCTAACAATCCCCCTCCCAATGCTTATTTTCCCAAATAAACATAATATTACCAAACAAAGATATTACATTCTACACGTGCTTTTCTCGTAGATCACGGTTGTGCTCCCCGTCGGGACAAATTTGTGTACCCCGTCCACGCAACCGGCTATTCTACTAGTAGATAAATAAAGATCTGGCGAAAATTTGAGGGGGTCATCATTACGCTCCTCCCCTTGTACAGCTTGTCGTGCCCCCTGTCGGGTGGACTCTAAAGCCACTCCTGCATGGCATTCATAGAAAATAATGTTCAATAGTCGTAAATGTTCCAGGAAAACACACACCATTTGAAAAATTCTTTGTGAGCCTCAACAGCAATTTTTTTTCATTTACAAGTATCTCAAATGAGGCCATCATTTCGTGTTACTGATGTTATTTCAAAGCAACAAAATTCCTTTGAACGATTTTCTATGTATCTTGTTTTTTGTATTACGCTTTAATATGCATCAATTTTGCATTTTATGTTTATGCATGTCTGTTATGTAGACTTTCTTGCCTGATCATCTAATTATATTGAGGATGTTCCTAATGTATTTTAAAACAAGTTGATGCGCATGAATGGAGTCGATTCTTGTGATGACTCAGTCATGCAGTAAACATCACAGCGCTTGCCTCTAATGCTGTGGCATTCCATCCTTTTCCCTCCCTCAAGAAGCGAATGGGGTCAGTTCATGATCACATGCTAAACGTAAAATGACCCGTATCTCTTCCTATTTTGAATCTACTACGCATCATTTGCTGCTTGTAAGGATAAGAACAATTCTTTTGCTCATCTGAACTTTTTTTTTTACTTTTTGCTTCATTTGTTCTTCGGTAATATAATTTTGCTGTATATTAGAGCTTAAATTAGTTTTTTATTAGTTTTCAAACTTTGTATAATTCATTATAATTTATTTAATATCATTTTTTGTTTGCATTAACATCGCTCATTTTCGTTAGTATTATTAGAGTAAGTTTAGTCTAAATAATATTATTTATTTTTAGAAGTTATAAAACACCTCGTTAATTTTACTTAAGTTAATCATTAAATCATTTTTTTAATTTTTTACAAGTTAGTAGATTAATATGTATAACAGTGCTTTGGTTAATATTATTAGAACATTTCCTTAAAAACAGTGGTGAGGTTGCAATCTAAGCAGTGCCGGAACACTCTAAACTAGGTGACAAAAATCTGGCTGTTTTAGGGAGCTTTTTACACTTTTTTCTTATTTATCTCTCGAAACAAATGTAGTATCGAGACAGCGTTCCAGATCCACTACACCTCTGCTTAAAGAACACAATACGCAGTCTGATGCAGGCTTAAAAAAATCCATTCGAATTCTAACAGTGCATACTTTTAATAACTCGGGTCTGTTCAGTGGACAAATATTCACTGAACGTTATCATTCAGTTTTCATGATAACTTATTTTTTCTACTGAAAAAGGGCTGTGCAAAAGGTAATCAGAGCGCAAGATGTTAATCTGTACTAAATGATGCAGATGTACGTTTAGATAACATATTCAGTTACTTTTGTCACGTGACTGCGACCTGCATTCCCAATGGAATTTAAAGTTGGACATTCACCATCACTCCACTTCGCGCAAATTCGGTTGTCAATGCGAAAATTCGATGAGTATTGGTGTAGTGTGGTCGAAATTTTGAAAATCCATCTTCTCTTGAAGTCCATTTGAAATTCCGGGCCATAAAACTGAAATGCGACCAGTGTCAGATACGTGGGGAGCGGGAGTGAGGCTATCTCGCGAAAGTGAAAACCACAAAACCATTCTGGGAGTCGCGTTTTGAAAGCAGCGGGAGGAGTAGTGTATTAATAAGTCGGAGTGCCCGTGTGTGATGCGTTTGCGATTTGCACGATCCGGCCCGTGAATGAAATACCTAAATGGATGGGCTGAAAATTGGAATGGTGCAGAGTGCTACTATGTCATTTGCGCGGTGTGGAGTAGCCGTGAATGCCCATCTTAAAATTGTCTGTGTGCATTTGACATGTATAACCGCGCAGAATGAATGGACCCCTTTGTATTTTTTTTCAAACATCAGTATTCGACTTTGTGCTTTAGGAATCTTTATTTAATTCGAAAACTGCTAAATTTCTACAGCTGTTCTGTTATTGTAAATTATCAAAAAGAATAAATTATTTAATTTTGCGCACAGCAAAATGTTAAAGTTGGAGGGACGCTGAATTAAATAACAGAAAATGTTATTTTCTTACCGGAAACGAATTTTATTCATTTATTATTTATATAATATATGATCGCAAAGACTTTAGTTCGTGCTCACATGACACACGTAAGATGCACCTCGCCAATATAATTTTGTATCCCTTGCGAACTAGAAAAGCGCGTGACGTCACTGCACAACATAAAACCATTGCAGTTAGATTGTATGCGTAGTTACGTTTGCCATGTGATTTTGATGTCACGTTAATTGTCTCCATTAGAAACAAAAGATATTTTGTGATTAAATGCAGCCAAGTTTCTTTACTTTATGCGATTCTGTTCTTGTTGAAGCAAAATGAGCGCGAAAATCTCTTGAACACGAGATATTCATATTTGGTCCGAGATTTTGATAAATATTCAGATTTCTTCTTGCAGAATGATCTGTTTCCCAAAGAAAACATCTATTTTTCTTTACAGAAATCCAGGTTTAGGTACGTACGTGTTAGGTCATCAGATTTGGCTGCCGCGATGTGCTGATAATAACATGTGATGTTTTTTCTTTTTGTTTCATCCCTTGTCACATCTTGTAGTTCTAATCTTCCGCAATGGTTTGCCTTTTTTTTTCATCAATTTTCTAATCAATGTGTTTATTTAAGACTGAGGTTGAAAAGAATATTTTTAAACAAACTGATCAACGTTTATATCATTATAACTCTTGTAAGATCCCCCAAGATCATTAGCGACACCAGTAACTTTTTTCCCATGCCATGGGTCACTGAACAGAGCAGGTGTCTCAGCGGGAAGTCCTCGTTAAAACGCCGACAAAGAAAGCCGGGAGTCCAGCCTGTCACGAGCGGACTAATCGTTAGTGGAAGTGATTGATAGGGTCATTTATCTCCAGCCTGAGAACCCGCTTGCGACAGGAGAAGGACCAAAAGTTAAGGAACCAATAATGGCTCGCTGAAATAGACTCTACCTACAAAATTGACGAGGATTCGTGGAGAGGCTTTTGACCTCTCCCCCAGTGGGAGGAAGATGAGGGTTAAAAAGAGAAGAGCGAAGATGGAGCGAGGAGAGATTTTGGAAGAGGACAGAAACGAGCAAGGGCTCGATTTTCTTGGTGGTGAAAAGATAGACTTGGGTCGCTGAGATCTCAAGTCCGGTCGACAGAAGACCGACATCATTCTTTTAGGCCACTCGTAGAAGTGGGCCTGTTTTGGTTGTGTTTTGGAGTAGGCTGAAGGAAGCCGGAATTGTAAACCATAATTTTATAATTTTTCATAATATTCTTATATATAACCAAGATCATTACTAAATAAAACTCTTGCACGCACGTGCTATAAAAAAATAAAGTATTTCTTGGCTCTGGACCTTCCTCCCCAGAGGCCTTAGCTGTCAAACACTTTACAATCTTATAGATTTACATGTTTCATTGATATATTTAGCTTGGAGTCATGCGACCCCAAATACGCGTCATGAATTGAGAGCTTTATAGAAGGCGCTTTTCTTATACATATGAAAAAAGTGTAAATATTTGAGACTTGAAAATATTTTTAAGCTTAAATACGTTTTTAATATTAAAAAATGCACTTTCTTTTACAACATTATGAGATTACACTTATTAGAACCCCTTTAAAATCCTCTATAGATAATTCTCAATTAGATAAATATGTAAGAGATCAACTCCTAGTTATGCTTAAATCCAGAAGCAGCTCGAAATAACTTTATCAACCGGGCAAGGCAATAATTTGGCGCCCCCCTCTCACAACCAATGTATTTTTTAATTCTATAATGTCTGTATTCTAAATGTCAAACAAAATTTTACATAGAAATTTGCATATTTTGCCTGCAAATATGACTTAATAATATTATAGAGATAATTGTTCAACTTCAGATATATTTAAGGTTATATAGTGATCTTATTAAAATTAAAATAATATATTCACCAAATTTTAAAAGTATATGACTTTGTTTCTCAAGTATATTAAAACATATTTTCTTCACAGTCTCGCTTTGACGCCGCCCCGAACTTTGGCGGCATGGGCAGTTGGCCGATTTGCCCAGGCCTCGGGCCGCCTGTACTTATCAGTACTTTCTTAAATCCCCTTTAATGATGTTGTTTCAATTCAAAGGGAAACCAAAATTACTATTTTTATCTTCCAGCATAGAGTAATTGATTTTATGCTTAACTGAAACCAGTGGGACTGTTCTCTCCTCGACTTTCTCATATACAGTACACAATGCAGCCAGTATTGTGCTTAGCTGCGTCATATAGTGAAGAGAACTTAATATGTATGTTTGAACAACACCTCATCCCGTCCAAAATTTGATTAGAGATCTACAATTTTGGTGCAGCATACAATTTTTGTTCGTTCCGTTTTTGAGTTCTCGTGTTCATATGCACGCGGACAGATAGACAGACTTTAGACAATTCCTTGACTTATTTAGACTAAAGTTAGACATAGATTTACAGTTTTGTTTGAAGACCATGTTCTAAAATTTACTTATATAGTTTGTTGCGTTATTGAGATTTTGACAAATCGACTCACAGTCAACCTGTTGAAGAATGTGCCCCAAAATTTAGTGCACATCTACAATTAGTAATATAATAGCCCAGATCCTTCGGTAACGCTCTGACGTCACCAACAATAAAACTCGCTCCATAGCACTGCGAGACGTTAAGCAGCATTATTTCATTGTTAGAGAACCTAAATTTCAGTAATTTTAAATTTAAAAGAGTAATTGTCTTTCTAATTTCAAATTTAATAGCTCTAAAATTGTGAAATAAAATTTTCTATCGATTGACATAAAATTTATCTCGCTATGATGAATAGTTCCCGAGAAATTTTAAATTATATTAATCCTATATTTCAAATTAATTTCCGTCTTTTAATAGAAAGTAGTAAATTACGTCAGTGGTATATCATGCGCGTGATATAATTTGGATGCCAAATTGTATCTGAATGCAATCGTGGCGATGTTGTTTTCTTGCCAAGAATTAAATTAGCCACAAATGACGTGAATCTATCATTCGTTCTCAACAGCCGCCATTTCCCGTTAATTCCAGCTTACACGATGACTATCAACAAATCGCAGGGGCAAACTTTCGATCATGTTGGAATTTACCTCGATGAGCCTGTCTTTTCACATGGACAGCTCTATGTTGCACTTTCAAGGTCTAGGATTCCCAATAACGTTAAAATTTACACAAAGACATCTGAAGTACAAGGAAAATTATTAAACAACGAAAAGTACTTCACACGGAATGTTGTTGTTTTTTATAAAGAAATATTTAAATAATATGTAAATAAAAAAAATATTTCCTGTCATAAAACATATGTTTATTTTATTTGTTTTCAATCAATGTTAAACATTTCTCTAGCAAAATCTCTCGAATCAAGAGGCAATTTGCACCCGTCAAACCATGACGGGTGATTTTCTAGTTTTATTAATAAAACCATAGGCCAAATGTAATCTATCTAACTCGTTGCATTTTTGAGTTATCGCGTTGATATATACTTGTACGCACAGAGTTCACATAGATGGATTCCGTCAATGAAATCTTCAGTTTGGTGTGTAGATACTACATGCAAAATTCATGCATCTAGCTCTCTGCGTTTTTGTGTCATCATGTTCAGAGACAGACAAAATTCTAAAAATAGTTTTTTCCGTACTTAAGGCGATCTAATACGTGGAACTTCATCAGAATCTCTGGTTCGAAAATTTTGACGATTTCAAAACTTTCTCTTTGTATACTTCACACATGAGAAAGTAAACAGAATAACAATCTCTGATAGTATTCCAGAGAGAAAACAGCCATTAGTATATAAAAAAAACTGTTCTTGAAACGTGGAACATGATGTTGAAACTCCTTTCTTTAAAAAAAAATGCCAACCATTGTTATATGAAAGCTAAAAATACTTGAAGAATCAAGGTTTAATAATTGTTACATCATGTGAATCCACTGTATCAAACGAGAAAAACGATGCAAATGCGTTTATTATATTCTATAAATAAATAAATACCAAAAAATAAAAGAATTTCGGTCATAAATTTCGTAAGAAATGCACGAATATTTGAAATATTCTGCAAATCTCTTTCATTGTGATTGGTTATCAAAAGATGCTCTCATGCTGTAAATAAACTGCTTTCTGATACCAAAAAATATGCTCACGCTACTTTTTTAAATTCAAATCTTGCTTTGGACTTCATTCTCTTGAGAAACCTTCTATTGTTATTTTAATCTTCCAACCATATAGCCCGTCAGTCTTGTTTTTTAAATACACTTACTTATGAAAGCGGCTTCAAAAAAAGTATGTATGATATGGATAAACATCGTTCAAAGTTCAAAAAGTAAAAACGACACATATTATCTTTTTTTCATTTTCTATCCAATCATTTATTTGAAAGTGATTAGCATTTGAACTGCTCTGGATGACAAAATAGGATAGTTAGTAATCTGGATAGTTATTTACAATCCAACATATAGATTTATGAGAAATAAATTTTTTTTAATTAACTGTATTCGTAGGAAACAAACAGATTCAACGAAACAGAATTTGTAATAAAAAGCAGTTACCGCAGTGTTTGAAACTTTCATAAACTATTGGAGGTTTTCAGCTTTTTATAGCCGTTAAATAACTATACTAATGTATCCAATTCATACTCAAGAGACACACCCGAAGTGCAACGGATCAATCTCATTTCAGAATCCATTAACCATCTTAAAGGGGTAAAAAGGAATGATTGTCGCAGCATAGCTGAAAACATTGTGCAGTTAGATATTGGATGCAGTTATGTTTGTCACGTGACTATGACATAACGTAAATTGACTCCAATGTGTGGGGCTTCGGTGGTCTGATGGAAGAATCCCTACTTCGAGACTGGAGGGTCCCGACTATCCGCACACTTGGCACGCATTAAATCTGTTGGGGTTAAACATCCTCCTGCTGTTGTAAGGAGGAATCATCAGACCATTGCTCAAAATTACGAGATCCATGAAATTATAATTCCGCATGGCTTTTAAATAAATTATCAGATCTGATCTATTATGCTCCAATATAAGTTGATAGGTGTTTGGCGATTTTCTCGCAAACTTATTATTTATTGTACTTTTTAATCATACTTAAAATATAATCAATACTCGTATGATACTCTGTACATGATAACTCACGTCCCTCCATTAACATCAATTAACCCCTACGCCTTTACAAGAAGTCTAATTCCTGAACCCAAGAAAAAAAATCTTGAGGTTGTAAGTAGCAATTTAATTAAAAGAAAATAATTTAGATAACAAAGCACCTGAGGTGTCCATCGGGCTCTTTTATGAACTGAAACGGTATTTCTGAAAAAAAATGTATCGCCCAGTTAAACAGCGAAACTTTATCTCTGAAAGAAATGTGCATCAAGCCGTTAATTGGTGGGTCTTTTGCAGAGCTTTGATTTAAGAGTATGAAAAACACCACTCACAAACGTGGTCTCGTGGAAAAGTATTAGCACAAGATATTGTACAGTATCTCCAAAATGTTGTTTGATATTTTGAATGCCGCCCAATATCGTAAAAATATCGTTGCAATATTGTCGAGAATTTTAACGGGATGTTAATTACATTTCCTGAAGCTTCTTGGTGCCTCGTGGAATGTATCAGGATTTTATGATTTTAAACACATATGCGAACACTTACCAGAACATGAGAAATCTCCAACTAATATAAAAGCTTACCAGCTTTGTGCGCAGTTCAGTAAATGCATATGATTAGGAAGGACTGTAAATTCTGAAAATCAGAAAAATACTAAGATGAAGATTAGTTATTGGAGCAAAGTATTCAAACGTTTAGTATACGTGGTTGAGTTTCTCCCTTCCCAAAATAAAAAAGAAGAAAGAAAGATGTACTATATGGCAAAAACAGTGGAAACTTTTTCAAGCTACTTGCATTCATTGGAAAATTTTGCGTCGTTGTGCTGACCATTTCAGAAGAGCAACGTCTAATGAATCACATATTCATTACCGAGAAAAAACACTCAAAAATGAAATGGTAGGGCTACTTGGATCAAAAATCGAGGAATAAATTTTGAAGGAAGTTCCAAAGTGGACATATTACTCTAGAATTTTAGATTGCACACCGCACTGAAGTCACTTGGGCTTGTTATAAGATTTGTTTGGTGCATTACAAATGAAGAACCTTGCATGAAAGAGCACCTTTTGGGACCCATTCCAATCGAACATTCAATCCGTAGTTCTTCAACAGAGAAACTTTTAGTACAACTAGAAGAGATGAAAAATCCACTGAAAAATATGCTGGGCCAAAGCTATGATAATCGAGCCAATATGAAAAGAAAAAATCCAAGTGTCCAAATAGAATCCTGAACATCAACCATCCGGCATTTTATGCTTATGTACTACCCATTTCCTAAACTTGGTTTTTAGTTAAGCTCTACAACCCTGTCTGGTTGCTGTGGAATTCCTTAGTATTTTTTAGGAAATTTACAACTTCTTTGCATCCTAAACTTATTGTTGAACAGTTTTGAAGAAACATGTACCCAATATAACGGACAAGCCCTTAAGTCAAACGCGGTCACTTGCTGGAGTTATCACTAGATAAAAGAACTAATGCATTATCTAAAAACCTTGTCTTTAGTTTGGCAAAGAAGGTAATAAGTTTTAAGTTTGTTGCTAATCTTGTCATTTGTCACTCAGTTCTCTTCAAAGTTTATGTCATAAATAAGATGTTACAGAGTGAAAATATAGATGTGTGTAGTGCTGTAAAAATGATTGACAAAACAAGACAAACTATGGTAAAAATGAGATAAGACAAGGGGTTTAAACAAACTCCGGTTGATGCACGTGAACTCTGTAACAGTATTGAGATTGAAGCAGTATTTCAAGAACCGGAAGTTTGATCACTGAAGAAAAAGAAGCAACATGATTACGAAGCTCCTCCAAGAAGATTCAAGCAAAGCTTCTATTTTGTTTCGATTTTGTAATTCTGGACGTCACAATCAACTCTTTGCAGGAATCAGGGCCGGACGAACACTCCGTTAGTCCGTGCCCCGGCACGGAGTAAAGAAAATCGAGGGGCGCAAAATTGCCAAAACAAAATGAGAAAAAAATCGCAAAGGAGTTTCTGAATGAGAGAACTTTTTGTAAAACAATAAACAATCTAATTTTATGTACCAACGACCACAAAACTTTCAAAGCATTACTCCAGTAATCTATATGTATAAAAAGGAATGTCTGTGTATCTGTGTGTGTATGTGTCTGCCTGTGTGCGGTACAGCGCAGACACCGCTGCACCTACGGGTAAGAAATTTGGCTCGAAGTTGGCCCAGGATAGGAGCCGAAACACCTCGAAGCGATTTTTTCGATTTTCGATGCAGATTTTTCGTTATTTAATGTTTTATTGGTTTTTTTGCCTTTTTCAGCGAAGTTCCGTACTAAATTTGTTGAAAGTCCGGAAGTTGAACAGTTACAGAAAAGTTTTTTATACTACTGAAACGTTATTTAATACCCTCCACAACGAGATCAATTTCAAATCTGTACAATAATTATACGCGTGTCGGTAATTAATTAAAATAAGGTCACTTTTTCGGACGAAACGTTATTTTCCTTTAAAGTCGTTTTGTTAATCGCGGTAAAAACTTTACTACTTGGTAAATGATATGGCCAAATTATCATTATAAGGAGCCAACTTCTTTAATATTGTCCAAAAATTGTACGAATTTTTTTCTTCATCGACTTTCAGAAGGGCCATTTTTTTTAAGCTCGTTGAACAACTAATCTTAAAACCTCTCAGCGACACCAGGTGGGAAAGTCGAATTGATGTTATAAAGCCGCTGAGCTATCAAATCTGCCAAATGCATTGCTTAGCATTTACGAGAACAAAGATGTACGCTGGTGGCCAAATGCTAAACGCCATTTTTAATATGCGAAAACTTTGAACTTAATGAGAATACAATGGTTCGCAATCAGTTGCGGAGAATCGAGAGGCATACAATCGTCGGAACTCACATTTTACCGGCACACTCTAAGAGAAGCTAAATCATAAGGGTCCATGCACAAACAGAAATTTTTAAACTTGAATCTCCAAACAGTTAATGTTAAATTTTATGAAAGTTGAATATCCTGAATACACATGTATACTAATAAATTAAATAAATAATTTGAATTGCAGTTCGATGATAACTATCAGAGTATTCAAGTTTAATAAATTTCAGTTTGTGCATGGGCCCTTATCATTTAGCTTCTCTTAAAGTGTACAGAAATTCAAATCGCTGCACTACCAATATCTTTCTGAATATTAATGGTATTGAACTGAAATTTTTATTTAAGTTGCTCTATATGTCTGGCTCTGAAGTTATGCAAGAAAAATTAAGCTTCGCTTCGCACATGTGCAGTAAAAAAATTATTTACTATAAATACTGTTACAGTCATGGAAAGTCGCTTCCCAGCAATACAGGTCTTATGGTTGGGAAGAGGGTTTTACAAGGTGAAGCATGGAGTGACCTCAGCCACTCTCGTGGCACGCATGACCTTGGCGACAAATAGATTATTCTCGAAAATGCAATCCTTTTCTCGATATTTCTATTAGGGGCCGAGATCTAGGATTTTCATGAAAATTCTATGTGACGTCACGGCCTAACGGGGAGAGTATATAAGACCGCGTCTGGACCACAACAGGGTCTTTGAACGACTGGTTACTGTGAAGCGTAAACGTCTTCGGAGTTCTATCTGCTGTGTGAGCTAATCAGCTGGTGAGCTGAGCTGTTTTTGTCGTGACTAGTTATTTGCTGACTGTTTGTGCTGTTAGATATCAAAGTGCTGAACTGTGAATACTTGTGAATTGTTGTCTATTTACATTGGTAATCTGTGCAAGGACTATTGTTTCCTGTACCTGTGTTACGTGTTTTCCTGCATATTTGTAAATAAACCTTCATTCTCCATTATCCTGCGTGTTGGACTGTTTACACCATACACCCACGGTAAGATTTTGTGCAACAATACTCACATTTCCTGAAATATTCAAATTATCTAATTCACATTTTGAAGCAATGCTTCTTTTACATATTGTCAAGTATTTTGTAAGTTTCCTACAATTTGGTTGAAAACACTACATGTTATAAGCAAAAAACATGCTGAAAAATTTGGGATGTTTTAAAGAAACGTTTATATTTCCTCGAATATCCGTGCTATTTTTACGAAAATACATGTAAATATTACGAACATCAAACAAAACTATTGATTAAAGTTTCAACTCATTGTCAGCTTTTTGTGAAATGATGTGGGCCAAAATCCCTTTTCGGCTTCATTGCTTTCTGGTCGCCCCTCTAAATGCCCTCGTGACCGAATCTTGAATGTAAAATGTGAATTCCGACGATTGTATGCCCCCCGATTCTCTGCAACTGATTGCGAACTATTGTATTCCTATTAAGTTCAAATTTTTTGCACCTTAAAAATGGTCCTTAGCATTTGGCCACCAGTGTAAATAGTTCAATAAGAGATAAAGCTTCTGGGCTACTTACACAACTACAACAATTCAAATTTCTTTGTTCTGTTGTGATATGGTATGAGGAATTAAATCATATCATATATCCCATTAGTAAACTCATGCAGGGGGAAAATTTCGATATTGCATTCGCAATAAAACTTTTGGGGAGTTACAATCTTTTTTCAGGAATTTGAGATAGGACAATCACTTTAATGCCATCCTTGTCGATGCTGATGAAATGGCATCCGAAATAGATGCAGGCAAAAATTTTGAATCAATACCTAGACATCGAGTTCTTGGGCGAAAAAGACAATTTGATTATAAAAATTAGGATGAGCCCATAATCAATGCGCAGGAAAAATACAAAGTTGAATTCTGTTACCACCTGGTTGACCCTGCAATAAATTCTTTAGAACAAAGATTTTTTTCAGCAGCAAAATCACAACAGTTACTTCTGTTTTTTCTATCATATATAGGAACTAAAATATGTTAGTTCTTATGTAACTTTGGCCAATTGCAAAAATTTGGAAACCATTTTAACAGATGGAGAATCATCGGATATAAACAGCCAGCCTGGAACTTTGTTTAAAATAACAGTAGGTAGTATTGTTCTCTATTGGATAAAGATTTTCCTCTTTGAATGTTTTGAAATTATTATAAATGAAAATGAATTTTGTAACCGAACTGGAGCATTTATACAAATTTTTTACTAACTCTTTGTGTGTGTATTCAGAGACGTGGTTCTCCAAACCCAAAAAATCAAAGAACTATTTGCAGACAACATCTAAAACAAGATTGTGGTTTTCTCTATATTAGGAATTGAGCGTGAACTAGACATGGTTGGACGTTTCTGATTAATTAGAATTCTCTGAATTTAAAAGTTCTATTAATAAAAAAATTGTCTAGTTATATATTATTTGTTTTTTTAAAGTAGATATCTTAAGTGAAAAGTTATTATGAGTATTTAGTGTCCCTTCATATAAGACGTTCTAACAAAAAATATAAAAAAAAGACTGATACTTTTCTTCTTAACTACTAAACATACAAGTAAAAAATTGCATATATGATTCATAAGGGGCACCAATTTTCACCTGCACCTGAGTTCAATGACAAATCCATTCCTGTGAGAATGTAGAAAACTAAACATATATAAAAAAAAATTTGATTTCTCTGTAAGCAAGAAACTTGCCTGCAGGTGTAGGTATGTTCAAAGACTTTCATTTTGGTTTTAGCTTTAATACAAAATATAATCAGATAGATTCTAGGACAGAGGCTGATCGGCTGCAGTTCTTTACTTCAATATGAACAGGGTTTGCTGGAAACTTTTCTTTTCCAGTGTCTTTGAATATTTTCTGACTCTTCTAGTGAAAAACGGCTGCAATGAGGAAAATTTATAAACTAAATTCATCAAAACTGTTATCTACAATCCATCCCAAGGTGGTGGCAAAACATTAGAAGGTGAGAGAAATTTTCTTTTTTTGGATGAAACGAAGGATTGTTTTTTTTGACATGATTTATATTTTAAAATATAGTAAATATTTAAAACAAATTGGTTTGAAATATAACAATTTATTCGATATTCTAATTTATACAATATCAGTATCTTATAATATTATTTTGGCACATAGGAGGTGTGACCGTTCAATAAAGCGACTTTGTTCTATTATCCTTGCGGTAGGATTAGACTTCAACCATTACACACACATATTTAATTATATAAGTTATCTGTAAGTATATGGCTCCTTTCAGGAAAGTTTTTTACGTTGTGTTCCGGTTGGGAAAGCCTCCTACCAAGCCTATCCCACTGGGCGCCACGACAGCAAGCCACATTACAAGCACAGATTGAATAATAGTTTTAAATGGCGGGTAGTTGAAACTGCTGGGATAAATTCATGCTTCGATCAAAGTTCCACCAACCTTAAAATTGCCTTCACCCATAGTTACTGCCAGAAAAGTTTCACTTGCAATGAAAAAATTACTCATTAGTTTCAAGCAGATCAAACAATCAACACATGTTTTTACTTGGATGTTATGGAGTTGTTTAAAAACAGTGCGACAGAAGTGGAACGCTGGGCTTCGTGATAGCACTCCCATAAAGGTTTATTTTTGGTAAGATAATGCTTTTGACCACAAATTTCACCTTGAAGTTGACGATGGAAGCAGTGAGAGAGAAAAATTCGCTGAGACTCAGACCTCAAAGGGATGCGGAATATTCAGCCCTGGAGGAGCACATTTGGGAACGGTGTATAAATAGATGAGTACGTATTTTGAACAGACAAATCCTCTTTATGATGTTATACTTCAGATGAAAGATACGAGGTTAGTAGACAATTTATTTACGTATTTGAAAACTGGCCTGGCATGCCGTGCTGGTCGTGGCTATAGCTGGTGCCATCATGGAAAGCGAACTTTCTTTGAATGTATATTATTATCATTAATGAGTACTATCGGCAGTGGCATTGAGACGGGAATGTAGAGCTCATGCCCTGGGCGCAGTACAGAGAGGCACCAAAATTGAGGAATCAATTAGTTGCCATTTATTAAAAGTGAAAGGTTTTTTTGAGCTCTTTAGATTCTTAAAGTGAGAGTAGTTTCTGTAAACAAAACTGAAATCTTAGGCCACAGTCACAGCCCACAGAAACCTCAAGCTGAAGCAAAAATATAGTATGTATGTTTCAAGTTTGATGACAGAAACACCCTCATGAAGTAGAAGCTCTGTTGCGAACACCACTATAGACACAGGGCTTGTGTGTCTGTGAGGTGGAGGTAAAGGGAAAATGATGAAAGGATTACATCTCCACAGGGTTTCGACACTTTCCATGGCTACTGTTTGTTCCCTGGACTTCTCACGGTATACATGATTGCACTGGATATATGTCGGTTTTCTTCTGGTGAGTAAATGGTGAGATTGACTCATTTCCTATTTTCAATCAGCAAAAGTGAAAGAACACACCATTTTTTTGCATGGGGTAAAACGCACTAACTTTAAAAGAACATGGTTTGCTATCTTTATTATTTTTCATTACTGAATATTTGCATCAATTTAACCTTGATGATACGATGGTGATTTACTTTTAATTTATTTCCCATATAAAACCCAGATGATTGTTCTATAAAACAAAATGAGAGAGAGGAAAAAAAGACCATGGTTTAATTCTTTTGAGCAAAGAAATTTAGCAGATCCTGAAACAAGATCTTAAATTGACGCTGGAAAGAAAAATATGTTAATTAATTTTCTTTAAACTAACAAGGAAGGAAAATTTACATTTAAAATGAATTAAATATGCATGTAAAGGAAGATTTAAAAATTAAATTATATGAGTATATCTCAAATATTTACGTTTACAACGAGTTTTCTTGCTCCAATAAAATGATTTTCAAATAAGTGAAAACCCTTTCCACATGTACTTTTCTTTGTATATTGCGAAAAGGTGGTTTTGAAGATATTTTCTTGATCATGATGTAAATTAATTCTAAGAAGCTGACATCGTCATTTAAAACCGGAAGTTCTTTGGACTGGTGTCGATAATGCATATATTTTCATTTATTTCTTTGAAAATTATTCTAAATTTAACCCTCTGACGTTCACGTATTTCAATTTCTCATGTGAGTTTAAAAGCAGGTAATTGTTCAAAATAATTGTATAATTTCTAAAACGATACATGGATAAAATATTATCCAATTTCAAGTTTGAAATAAAGGCAATTCTCAATTTGGTAAATTTTTAAGACAGGCTAATTTACATGAAATAGCTAACCCAGGGGTTCTAACTTTTGGAATGATTGCTTCATTTTAGTGTTTTTTAGTTTTAGTGAATGTCTAGGATTCCAAGCTTTTTTTTTTTTTTTTTGTCTCAGATAAAATCTGAATGATGTCTTTGACCGGCGACCTTCAAAGCATTTAGGAAGCAATCTCTTAAACAACATACATAACTTTCTCAGATTCACCTCTTCATCCACAGTTCTGAAAAATACATTAAAAGTCGAGAAAAATTTAAATTATTATACTATTATTAGTGATTTGAGTATCAAATTTTTTTAGAAATAGTAAGATGAAAGGGGTGTAAATATAAGAATTTTTGTTTTGACTTAAAAGTTACTTTCATTTTGAAAAAAATTACAATTTTTTTACCTTCATTTGACAACTATTACAATTTACTAAATGATGGAAGCAAACAATGGGTAATATAATTATTTCAGCAAAATCACTTTTGGAAAAATGAGGTGCAAATATGGGCCCTCTCTCAAAGTAAAATTAGTTTAAAATGTTTTAAAACAGGATGACAATACCAAAACCAAAAGGTAGAAATTTATTTGTAAAATTGTACAGAGTATAAAACATAACTGGCTATTTAGCACAATCTAAGGTGCTTAACATTTGGCTTTTACCAACACATTTGCCCCATGAGTGTCTTTACTTGAGAACTTTCATCACAAAGATGCCTGGTGCAGCCTTCCTCAGTCATCCCCATCTTTGATATCAGGTTATTATCTGTCATCTCCTTTGTCTAGGGAGGATCTTAGTAGTCTGATAGGTCAGATGATGAATCATGTATCGTTTAGTGGGTCGAATTTTCTTTTTTTTTTTGGAAGGCCTTGGTCTTCCACCCCTCTCACCCTGTTACAGTTTCTTACCTGGGGTACTCGAGGACCTGCCCAGGTACCTCTCAGAGACTTGGTCAGCTGATCTCTTGGTGAGTCAGTGATGAGGCTGGACCTTGTGCATTCCACACAGGTAGTGGTTCTGCCTGTAATGTTGGGGACAGGAGATATATGAACAGGAAAACTGTATTTGAGAACAGAGGCATTTCAGTTATTCACTCATCAATTGGTGCAAGGGTGCGCCTGTTACACCAGCAAACCTAGAAGATGACCTTTATCACATGCCAACCAAACGCGTGTGTGACTAAGGGTGCTTCTAGGTAGCAGGGATCTCTGCTTTCAGGTCTCACAAATTAAATAAGAACATGAAAAAAACGATTTGCCCATACCAGTCAAACAGTGCAGTCCAGAACAACAATTCCTTTCAATAACTCACTTTGCATCACACTACTGAAAGAATGGTTCCTTCATTTCTCTGCTATCTACCTCAACAAAATTTATCGCCATCTACAGTCTGGAAGTCTTCTTCCTCCATGTATACTTTAGGAGGGTAATACATGTGT
>BGPR01004053.1:0-11836 GCA_013235015.1 Araneus ventricosus
TCTTAGATACATTTTCGTAAAAATAGCACCATATTCGGGAGAATAAAATATTTTTAAGTGATCCCCCTGTTTTTTGCTAAGTTTTCAACCATATAATACAAAACTTACAGAACGTCTGATACAATATTAGCGGGCATTATATTAAAATTAAAAGTAATTACTTTGGATGTTCAAGAAATTATGAGTATTTATAGTAAATAATTTGCATATATGCAAAACTTAATATAAACTAAATTAGAACTTAATAATTTGCATATATGTAACTGCATATATCCAAAATACTGTATAATTTTCTTTCATAATTTCGAAGCCAGATATATAGGGTAGCTTATTTAAAATTTCCTGCTGAATACTGTTACGATTCAGAAAGATATTAGCATTGCAGCGAACTGAATTTCAGTTGCTCTATGACAAATTGATATCTTTTAAGCTTGAATCTGTGCATGGGTATTTAACATATTTTTAACCTTTATACAATCCAATTGAGGATTCAAATTTTAAAAAAGTATCAAGTTATTTTCTTAACATCAAGTATCCTTTCTCCATTGAAAACTGAGCCAGCAATCGTCATTTTAATACGATCACAGCACAGTTATGTACCAGTGCTGTATCGGTATACAGCCGTTGTACACAGGAGCAATCAGTGAGTCCCTCCCTCCGAAATCCCTGCTACAAACCACTTGAACATTGGATTATCACTAGCCACCCAGCTGAAAGAACAACGGAAAAAAACTCAATTTTTCCGCCATTCTTGGTGGCTAAGTGGCCTCTCCCCCTACTCCTTTAATACGCACATGTCTTACTTGTTATTATATTACACTTACTGTTCTGAAAAGTCTAGACAAGAAAAGTTTTAAAAAAAATCAATGCATAGCATTATGGAAAGCAGTGGCGAATCCAGGATTCGGGTCTGGAAGGAGGGCTGAGGTCATAAAAATTTTGCACCGTAGTGACGAATGTCAAACCTCATGGCTTATGTAAACCAAAACACTTTAACTTTACAGGCTTTCCTCTCCTGACAATAAGAATAATAAAGAACACTACAATACTTTCGATAATTTAATAAAAAATACAATGAAATAGCTGGCCAAAAAATGTTTTCGACTGTGTCAACGCTACAAGTGCAAGCGGAATGACTAGAAAAGTAGGAAAATTTTCGAGCCTGTCAAGCCAGGAAGCAATGTTGTCACGATTTTATTACTATTCTTTTAAAATGAAAATTAAGATCAAACAGTTGTAGTGATTTTAAATTAAATCAAGAATTTTGGTTCAGCTCTGGGCGGGGGCTGCAGCCCGATAGCCCCTCCCCTGGATTCGCCACTGATGGACAGTATTATGATTTCAGATCCGAAGGGGGGAGGGTTGAGCCCCCAAAGCCTGCACCCCTGGATCCGCCCTTGATTGTTCTCATACAATTGTTTTACATAACAAGGGGAAAATATACCTATGATTGAAGTTTTCTTTTTTAATTGAGAACGGGAATAACGATTTGCATGCGTTTGTGAAAACGCCTTGTCAATGCAACCGCTTAAATATAGTTTTTTCCCATTAAACTGGATTGAAAAACATCAAATGCTGTTTATTTAATTCTATAAAAATGTTTAAAAAAATAGGCATCTTGCACTGAATTCTTGTTCAATAAAAGTTAACAGCTGTTTTTACTCTCTCGTATACAAAGAGAAAGAATTACGATCATCAGAAAAATTGACCCCGAGATTTTGGTGAATCTGCACGTTTTATTGACCATGCTGAGTTTCAAAAATGGCAGTCTCAATTAGCACAAGATATTGTGCAATATCTACACGACGTTGTTCATATTCTGAATACCGTAGAATATCGTGAATATATAAATAGAAAATCAAAGAAAATATGGAATTAAATAACCAAAGAAAAATAATACAAAGTTTCAGTAGTGCGCATGCTGCTGCCGCAAACGAAAAAACAAAAGCAGACAAAACATTTTTTATATGAGAAGATTTTTTTAGATTTAACAAATTGTAGAACAAGAATAAAATAATCCATACAAGAAGACTTCATCAAGGGTTACCTACTTAGACATGGATTTAAAAAATTGGGACTCTTTCTGTAAGAAGCTTGACTTTCGTCAAAGGAAGCCTCTTGTAACCCGAAACATCCCAGAAAGACAAAGAAAGAACTGATTTACAAAATTTTTTATACATCTAAACAAGAACTTCAATAATAAAATTTTTAAAAAAATTTTAAAAATTATTAGCCATCGGGCAAAAAATGCCGTCATAAAAATAAAACATTAATCACAGAAAAATGTGTTGAACGCGTAGCATATCGTGAAGATATCGCAACAATATTGCAGAATATTTTGTGCTATTAGGAATATCTGTGAATACGATAACTCAGAAACGCTACAAGGTAGACGGATGAAATATTCTTTCGGTCTTTAAACTAAAATTTTAGATTTCTAGCAAAATTTCACTGAACTTCATTAAAAGAAAATCTGTCTATCTGTCCCCCACGACACGGCATTGAACACGGTAACTCAAAATGCAGCGAGCTAGGTAGATGAAATTCGGCATGGCTTTGTTACTAGAATTCTAGATCTGTATCAAATTTTGTACAAAATTTTCCAAAGGATTGACTGTCTGCCGATCTGTGTATTCGTTTACATGAAACGCGATAACTCATAATCGCAACAAGCACGATGGGTGAATTTTAGCATATGATCTTTACACTAAAATTATAGATGTCTTTCTAATTTTGCGCTAATGGATAAATTATCGGTGTGTTTGTGAACACCAGTGGCGAATCCGGGGGGGGGGGGGATATCCCCCCACAGCCCCCCCAAAACAAAGTCAGAATTCTTGATTTTATTTAACATCATTACAACTGTTTTTTCTTAATTTCCCTCTTTTTAAAAAATGATAAAAACATTAATTTCTGGCTTGACAGGCTCGAAAATTTTCCTAATTTTGTAGTCATTCTACTCGTACTTGTAGCTTTGACGCGGTCGAAGACACTTTTTGGCTAGTTATTTCATAGTAATCTTTATTAAATTATCGAAAGTATTGTATTGTTATTTATGATTCTTATTGTTAAGTCAGTAAAGTCTGTAAAGTTAAAGTGTTTTGGTTTACTTTAGCCTTGAGGTTTGACATTCATCACGACGATACAAAGTTTTTATGACCTCAGCCGCCCCCCTGACCCGAATCCTAGATTTGCCACTGGTGAACACGGTATCTATATAACACAATACGCAAGATAAATTAATTTTGAGATGCTGCTTTGACATAAAAACCGTAAATTCCGGATCCAATAGAAAGCTTATCTTAAGCGTTTCAATTTATCTCGTACAGAATTGTGTTCCTGCTCTAGTGCGAGATTCAGGATGTCAAGCACTAAATTCACTCCCGCAAGAAGTTTACTCGTCAACAGTCTAAAGAAGAACAATTTAGCATGGCCTCCATCTTCTCTAATTTTGTCCAGAACAAAACATATTGTGCATCATTTTGTGAATTTATCGACAGCACTTTCCCCCACAATTATATAGACTTAAAATTTTGCGTATGTTTGCTGGCATTTACATTTATTTTCTTAGTTCTGCTATTATTTTTTTCATTTTCAATATCTGGAATTCAATCTTTATATAGAAATATTTGGATAAGACGTTTTTGCTTTGTTACTTGTGCGTAATGTGTGTGTTTTTATGTGTTGTGTGATATTTTTGTGTATTTGTGTGCATTTATATGCTTTTTGATTGTCTTTTCTCTTCATTTCTCCTCACCTTGTACGCCATTTCTCGTTATTATCCATTTTTTGTGTAGATGTGACCAGTTTCTTTTGTATATTTATACTATTTTTTTAAAATTTGAATATGCCCGCAGCCTTTCCAACATGCATATTGTTGCAATTTCATTGGCTGACGGTGCAGAGCGTAGGATACGTCATAACTTTCAACTGAATGACTTCTATTATTATTTTCGGCAGTGGCTTTACGTGTTTATTTGTCTCGCATATTTTGCTTGCAGTATAATAATCATTTTCACGTTGCAATTTTTTAATATTGTTTCGGATTAACGTACTCTGTACTGTTTTTTTACAGTTGAAATGTTATTACCGCGAAGAAAAATAAGCGGGAAAATCAATAATGCATATATTTTGTTTTCATAACTTTTTCAGTTCATTGTGGGCGTTTTTCCCCCCTCCAGTTTGTTGAAGTCCTGATTCCACAGGCAACGCCGTGCGCGTACTGCTAGTAGGTGATAATAGGAAAATTTGAGGTGAAGAGAAGAAAAATAAAATTTGAATTTACTGGAATTCCAGTAATCAAATTTTTGCTCTCTCTAACCGCCTTAAAAAGCCCCCACTTTTTGTTTTCCATAAATAAAGCTTTCTGCGATTTCGAGGGAGCAAAGGGCTTTGAAAGGTATCCTCTTAGGATCAAGGAAGGCACAAGGTACGGAGGTGCTTAAATAATGAAACAATTAAAACAAAATTAGTGCAATTTATAGTTCTGACAACGAATTAGTCAAAAAAATATTCGGATTATAGACAATATCTTTACATTATTTTGATAGGAAATTCTTTGAAACAGAGAAAGAAATTCGAATTACTGACGAATTTGAGTTGAAAATGTTCATATTAGCCAGCTGCCACTATAAATAGAATCCTTTGAATTTCCAAGAATTATAGAAAAATACCTGGTAAATTTTCATAAAATCTGACAAAAATAGGCTAGAAGGGTTGCACTTTATTCTGTCAGTAAAAACATTTCTAAACATTCTTACAAGAATAGTTTCCACGATATCAGTACCACCCTTGCCCTTCCTTTGAAACGCCACTGATTTGAGATGCGTGTGCTCTGCGACCTTCTGTACTTCTGGGGTGAACATTTTCATTGTCCGTAACTTCTGGTCTTCCATCTGTGTAGCCTGGTTATTTTCAGAATAAAGTTTAATCATCGAAAATTCGTTCGATTTTTTATATTTTGTAGCATCAAGCTTAATCCCAGATAGCACGTACGTTTGCAGCAAGTTTGATTTTTACTTGATATTATCTTGTCATGGCAAATTTGACGCGTCAAACTTGAAGCGAAACTGTGGCAAACTAACTATGCAGAATCGCCACCCTCTCTTGAAAAACGAGTTTGCTACAAGTTCGCCGTGCCAACTAGCGCCACCCCTCCTTACAATGCAAGCTTGCTGTGAGTTTGCAAAACAAGCTTGCTGCAAAGATGATAGCACAATAAGAGATAATTATCTTTGTCTCTGTTTAAAAAAAAATATCCGATTTTTAATAGCATCTCCTTGACCGTCCTTCTTCTTATTAATTCAATAAATCAATGAAAAAACTAACTTTTTTATAAAAAAAATTTTGAAACATTTCCATGTTTTTACTAGAACTCACACTTTAAAGAAATCTTTATCGCCTTTTCCTTAATGTTGAAATTTTAACGTTAATAAACAAAATTAAACCTAAACAATAGTCAATGTTTGTTGAAAAATAATAACTTATACATTTTGTCCCATTTTAAAGTAATTACTTTTGAATTCTAATTTCATAATTTATTCTACTAGCAAAACGTAGTTATTAGCGAAAATCGCTCTCTCTTTGACTTCAAATCATATTATCAACTCAAAAAATTAATGAAATCAAGAAAACAGTTTAAAGTGAATCGTATACGATTCGAATCGAACGATGTATTAGCGAAATCTATCTTCTACTCTCAGAGTTTAACTGGCCGAGTGGTTAGGGCTTCAGCTTAGAAAGCGGTAGGTCGCGAGTTATGCTTGTACTCTGCTTTTTCTATAGCTTCCAATGAGTTTGACGTGACAAGCTTGCTGCAAGTTCGTCGCGTGGTGACTTCGAAGCTGACGTTAACGTGCTGCAAGCTTCCACTCTTGTCATGTCAAATTTGGAGCAAGATTGCTGCAAACTAAAATTGCTATTTGGGATATATACAAATCGAAATATTTTTGTAGCCTGTAGACAATAAAAATTACTTTTATATATTAAAAATCAGGTTTGAAATATTGTCTAAAAAATCCCGCCTGATTCTTTTTTCAGTCGGCACGTCTCCTTAAAGTTACGAACAATTGTTTGTCCATTTAATTGTTTGTCTTTAGATCATTATCGTTTGCCGACTAATCGCATTGATTATGCCGAATTATTGATTGAATCGGATATATCGCAATTCTAGAGAACTGAGTTATTTAAAACATCAATATTATATAACTGATCATCAATATAAAAAACCCCCGATTTTTGAATCTATGAGTAAGAAGTAGATATACGAGTATTACATGAAGCAGAATCGACAATTTCTCCCAGACACAAGCATAATTTTGCAGCACTTGCCGTCAGTATATAAGTTTTCTTTCGATAAATTATTTCAGATAAATGGCAGTAAATATTTTGCAAAAATATCGACTTAAGTAATAAAATTTCGCATTCCTTCTTTAAGACTGAAATCATATTTATCCAAACGGCGTCAGCGCGCAGAATAAAATATTATGATCAATTAGTCCATTAAAGTTTGCCGACTGATGGCCAAGATACCGATTCGAAGAAAAATCGAGAGGGGGTCGCGCCCCCTACCCCACGTCCCTGGTTTCGAGGCATAGAACCGGCTCTAGGGCCTATAGTACAAACAAACTTTAATTATAACAAGCCTGTGGATTATTTTCAACTTTTTAATCTTCAGATAATTTTTTAAAATTTACTGCGAGGTGGCGCGACCATCTAGTAAGTGTGAGAAGGAATCAAAATTTAATCAATAATTAACTGATATGGAAGCTGTGAAAATATTAATTTCGTGAGTTGTCATCGAGAACACCCAAATGTAAAAAAAATTCAAAACTCTAGCACATCAGGAAGCGAGTGAAAAATCGATTACAAAATTCCATCTCTATAAGCATGAAACAAGACAAGTTAAATAAAAGTGTTTAAAAAAATAACGAATTTATTACTTACTTTTCTACTTCTGATTTCATTTGTAATTAAATTTTATTTACTCTGAATTTCAATTTTTGGTTCCTATTTTTATTTTGTATTTATTTAAACCTAAATAATTATAGCATAAACTACTCGTAATATTTGCTATTATACTGCATTCTTTACTAGAAAAAACTTTATTAATCGATACTTTTTGTCTAATGAATTATAATACAAACTAAAACCTTATAATATTAGCACAATATATTGTACGGTATATTCATAATGTTGTGGATATATGTTGTACAATATCGTGAAGATGTCGCAGCAATGGACCGTATGCATGTGACGTCACATCCTCCGACACGTGACCTACCGGCGGCAGCTATTGGTTAGTCTTGCGGGTCTATTCTGGTACTCCCGGTTGGGAGGCAGTCGCTTTCCGCACGTTAACAACGGGAAGGATGACGTCTCTACTTTCTTTCAATAGAACCCTTGAACAGCTGACTCAGAACTGCTTTTATTTCTGAGTCTCTTATAGGCCGATCGTTTTGTTTATTCGTCCACAGATGTTTTCCTATACTCTCGAACCCAAACGGTGCATAAGGTCCATACTGTAGAGCATCTTGTGTTATTAGGGAAAAGTTCTTCCCCTTCCCTAGTAGCACAAAGATACTGCACAATATTAAACAATATTCGCAATATTGTACAATATCGTATAATATCAAACAATATAATACAATATCGGGCGACGTGTTGTGCTACCTGGGTTTGGCTTTCTCACAGGGCTGACCGGAGGGGGTTTCAAACGGTGCGAGTGCACACGGTCCCGCGTCGCTCGCTGGCTGATTTTAGAAAAAGAAAATTGATTGCATCGATTTATTTAAGGAAATCCAAAACTCGTCGTCGAGTTTTGCCTTACACTTCACAAACATTATAATATTCATTTTAAAAACATTTAATTTGAATTGTGTCCAAATTTTGCTACTGTTCTGAAAATTATATTGATCTTATCAATTACCTTCGCATCTGCAGAAATTTTTTTCTCAAGAATGAAAATAAAAAAAGAAAATTACTCGAGATTTAGCAGTAGTCAGGAACAATTTACCTCCTTGGCCAATCTATCTGTTGAATCCAAATCAAATAAAAAACTAAATTATGGTGATATTATCAACGAATTTGCTACAAAACACGTAAGAAAATGAAACAAGAATTACATATTGTAAGCTTAGTAAGTCGTATTCCAAATTGTATTTAAAAAACAATTATATTTTTATTTGATTTATTAACAATTTTTTGTTTGACTGAAATATTAATTTTATAAGAATAATTTAATTATTTATCATTTTCATGCCTTCTTTTTGTTCTCACAATAACAAATTGTGTAATGTAATAAGTAACAAAATGCAATAAATTATTTTGTTGTACGAAATTTATTTTAAGGCCCCGCAAGTCAGCTTTGAACCAGACCCCGCTTTTGTTTGGACCAACCCTGCCTTCTCATATGCTCATTCAAAATGACGTTCGAAGTATAGTGAAGAAAAGTATACATTTTGGAAGTTTTCTCTTCGACCGACTGGGTAGAAAATTTAATGCATTACCTGGAGGAAAACCAGCAGCTACCGTAGCTTTAGTAAAGTAGTAGCTTAGTAGTAGTGAAATTTAATGCATTACCTGGAGGAAAACCAGAAGCTACCGTAGCTAATGAGTAGATTGGTCAATCAGTTTCGAAGAGTCCTGGTTAAAAGCGTAGCCAGAGGATTGCAAACCAACGTTTCCCTTCCGATTCAAGTTCCTCAGCCATGCCCAAGTAGCACACTATAATGCTCAATATTATGAAAATCAATAATGTACAATATTGTTTTACAATATTGTACAATGTAAATCCCAATATTGTAGGTACACCGGTGGCCAACGGGTGTGGTGCTGTGAGAGTGTGTGTAACACAAAGAAATCAAATCAGACACGAGGTTTGTTTTACTATCTTTATTAATTTAATCGACCTCTAGCAAGAAAAAGAGAAAATCTAGGGGTCGTTTACATATTAAATGAACCCCCAGGCAGGCCAGAGACCTCTATCACAATTCGTGCGTATGACGCAGAGGAAACAGAATATATATATAAGGAGAAAAATACTGCCTGAGACGGAGAAGAGAGTTCAGGCAAGTGTTCAAGGCACCGATTGATACGAAATGGTTTTTCTTCAGCCAACACCTTTCTTTTCCACATCACCGTTGAAAATGAACATAATAAGTAAAACAACACTGTCACAAAGATTTAGGAAGTTGTCGTGTGTCTTTAAAATCCCATACAAAATGGTGTATTCAAAATTTATTGAACTTTAATTAGCAAATTTCTAATTGGTGAAACGTTTAACCTTATTACTATAGTATTCTTACGAATGTCATCAGCAAAAATGATAATTTATACACGTTAAATATCAAAGGCTTGTAAAGTCAGTGGCGTTAGGCATTGAGAAGCATTTTTTAAAAACCATAAGGCCTCTATAATTTTATTTTGGACTGATATCCAAAATCATTAAGTTTTACCAAAACTTTGTTTAGTATAACACGTAATTTAACATTAATTAAGTTAGAGGCCTTATGAGCTTTTCTTTCATGTCAAATACAACCAATTGTGAGTAAACTTCACGAAAACTTCAATTAGAATCATACTTAATTTAAGGCAAACTTAAATTTAAATTAAAGGCCACATTCTTTAAGTTTTGCCAAAACGTCATTTAAAATAATAATTCAGTTTATACTGAAATGAAAAGCTTTATGCATTTTTCTTTCAAGCTAAATTAATTAAAACTTGATAAGTTTTACTAAAATTCCAATTAAAATTACAATTTAACACAAACTTTAATTTAAATTAAAGAAATTATGAACTTTTTTTTCGTGCCAAATATATCGGAAAAAGGCTAAAATTTTATTAAGACTTCAATTTGTATAATACTTAATTTAACACTACCTAAATTTAAATCAAAGGCTGTATACGTTAAATTTCACTGAAACTTCTATTGGATTAATATTCAATTTAGAGCACACTTAAGTTTAAATAAAAGGCTTTATGCATTTTTCTTTCATTAAGTATATCGGAGAAAGATTAAATTCCTTTTAAACTTCAATTAGAATAACATTTAATACGTATTTAAATATAAAGGCTTAATGAGATTTTTCCCTACAAAGCCAAAAATGTCCAAATGATAAATACATATATAATTAAGCTTTACTAAAGCTTCTCTTAGCTTCTAAAGCTCTCTTCTCATTCAATTTAACAAAAACTTAAGTTTCTATTTATGAATTTTAATCTATTGTAAACAATATAAAAATTTGCTTTTCATCAGGAATATACATTTATGGAATTGTGTTATACCCAAGTAGCACAAAATACTCCACAATAAAGCTACAATATTTTTACAATATTGTGCAAAAATATAGTATATCTTTGTGCTACTAGGGTACGAATGTTATGTTACTAATATATATATATGCCAGAGCATTACAACTTAAATACATACCCTTGAATAATTTAAGATATAAATTTAAACCATTCAAAGGGGGAAAAAATTAGAATGAGAGTTCATCATACCATTAGTGATGTGACCTCTCTTAAATTGAAAATTCTTTTCAACTTCAGTGTTGGAGAGATTTACAATATATCTTATAGTTTTGCTCCAATGTTCATAGCACAAAAAATAAATTGAATAAAATAAACACAAATTTGTACATAGAATATTATAAAACAATATTTTTTTTTACATTTATACAAAATCACAATTTCTTTCATTGGGAAAGAAAACCCTAATATTTTGGGTCAAGATTTTACAAGCTTCGAAATTAAATCATTTTGCCAGAATTACTTTAAGAGTAATATTTTTTTACAGATTTTGAGCAAAATGTTTACTTAATCTTTGAGGAAAAAATTAACACTTTAAAAATTTACAGTAAAAAATTACATACTTTCCCATTATGGGAAAGTTAAAGTATTACTTACAGAAACATTGTTTCAAGATTCATATCTTGCAAACTTTTTCACTTACCATCCGCTAAGGACTATTTGACAAAACAGCCCAAAAGGTATAAAAATATAACTCCTAACACATAAACTCACACAGAAAATAATTATACAGAATGTTATACGAGAAGAACAGGACAACTTGAAGATTCATGTTGAAGGAATTTATATTTTTTCATGATGCTGGAGTTTTTCATTAATGAGGCAAAAAAAATACTCGTCAAATTAAAATTTAATCTACTCGCAAAATCAAGAAAATGATACATTTTTTTACTTATTCTTCGTCTTTATAATTGCAAGAAAAGAATAAGATTGCAGAATTTTTCAATTAGCTGTAAAAATGATATATATATAATTTTTGCAAATTATAATAGAAAAAAATGGCATAAATTTTGCAACTCGCAATAGAAAAAAATGGCATAATTTTTGCAAATTATAATAGAAAAAAATGGCATAAATTTTGCAACTCATAATAGAAAAAAATGCCATAACTTTTGCAACTCATAATAGAAAAAAATGGCTTAATTTTTGCAACTCATAATAGAAAAAAATGGCATAATTTTTGCAAATTATAATAGAAAAAAATGGCATAAATTTTGCAACTCGCAATAGAAAAAAATGGCATAATTTTTGCAAATTATAATAGAAAAAAATGGAGTATGCTTCGTTCAGTTATATTATACTATACGAAGAACAGGACAACTTGAAGATTCATGTTGAAGGAATTTATATTTTTCATGATGCTGGGTTTTCATTAATGAAGGCAAAAAAAATACTCGATCAAATTAAAATTTAATCTACTCACTAAATCAAGAAAATGATACATTTTTTATTATTCTTCGTCTTTATAATTGCAAGAAAAGAATAAGATTGCAGAATTTTCAATTAGCTGTAAAAATGATATATATAA
>BGPR01004053.1:11861-34435 GCA_013235015.1 Araneus ventricosus
ATGGCATAATTTTGCAAATTATAATGAAAAAAATGGCATAAGTGTTGCAACTCATAATGAAAAAAAAATCAATAATTTTTGCAACTCATAATGGAACAAAATGACCATAAATGCTTCTAATGTGGGACAAACGAACAATTTTTGTAAATTTGTTACAGTAATGAAAGTATAAAATCATGGCAATTTTTTTTGCCTTGTTTACAAAATGGCATAATTTTTATAATTAAAAAATACAAAGGAACTTTTCTGTGCATCCTGTAATATTGCAGGCTACAAAGGGTCTATTCTGTACAGATTAATTCTCTGGATCTACAAAGGAATAATAATAATAAAGAAAAATATATGCAGGCAATACACTAAAGCGTGTACTTGTACTAGTACTCCTAGAGCCGTTACTCAAGAACCACAGGCTGTCACTGAAAACAACTCTCAACGCCCAAAATTGTTTTTGTTGCCCCAGTTCAAATACAACAAACAAAACCAAGACACTATGTATGGCAGATTTGGTTACAACAATATAAGCTAGCTTTGACATTCAGATAAGTAAAGAAATGGACATATTGATTGTCCTTGGTTTTGGATAATATTTTACACATAAACATCTTTGGGGCTGAGGGATAAAGAAAGTAAATAAGTGAAATAATATAACACATTTTCATATAATCACACTTAATAGGTAAGTTCCCTAACCATAACAGCTATATAAAGATGGCCAGAAGGCTTCTTGTATACAACTTTTTCCCCTTTTCAACAACAGTGAAATGTTCTTTCATATTTATATATCATATGCGTGTGTGTAACAAACATGAAAACTTTTAAGTGGGAAGAGTTTTCATTCAGAAAATAGGCTTGACTTTCTGAGCAAAACTGTTCTTGACTGGGAGCAGTCTTTTCTAAAGTTTAGCCCATTTCAGTATATCTCGAAACAACAGTCCAATTGCTGTACATCGAATAGTACAGTCGTTAAGAAATAGTCAGCGATGGATTCAAGGGATATCACCGTAAACTGAAAAAATTCTTGCCGGAGACTACTAGTGTCAGATAACACGGTAATGTAGGGGCTGTAGTGCGATATGGGACTACATCAGAGTAGTTGGACAGTAACCTAAACACAAATTATTTCATTAATAAAAATAAAGTAATAGAGCGTTAGTTAATTTAGCTTTTCAAATACAGGTTTCCTCGCCATCAGGCACGCATAATATGTAATTTTTTAAAATAAATATAAGTACAATATTTTTCCGAATATTCAGAATATTTCCGATCTATATTTTTATTTATCTGTTGTTTTGTAACCTATCAGCTTCCAGATAGCATGTACACTTCCGCGACAAGTTTAGAGGAGAGAGATGTCGAGGTTCGAGATCAAGGTTGTCTTCTTTATCGGTTTTGCTATGGATTTGCATTGTAGCGCGGCAAACTTGAATTTTGTGGACGGGGATGACCTTACTTTCATCTTCGCTAAAACCCATTGTTGCAATTGCACATCTAGCCGTAGTAACTTTTTAGCGCAAGCTGCACTCTTGCTTGTAGAATGTTGGTTTCAAACCTCTTTGGTTTAAAATTCTTTTCGAACATTAAGCATGGTTGTTTCAAGGCGCATCTTAAGTTTCATTGTAGATTGGTTTCAAGCGCACTCCTGCCAGGTCTGATTCAGGCTTGTTTTCGCAAGCACGCCTCTGCAGGTACAGTGCCAGGATTGTTGCAAACGCGCTCTTGTGCCAGATCGGTTGCGAAGCCACTCTTCCAGCGATCAAGGCTGTTGCAACACGCAGTTTGACGATCAGACGCGTGTTACGCGGCTAGCGCGCTCTTGCTGGATCAGGCTTGTTATGAAGCTGCCTTTGCCGTTCAGCGTACCAGCGCACTCTGGATCATTGTCGCAAGCATCCTTCCGTCGGCGCGCGAGCCTTGCGCTCAGTTGTAATCGAAACGCCTCTTTCGTTACTCCAGACTTTCTAGCGGCAGCATCAGCTTGCTTAGGCTTCCGTAACTTGGCTTGTTGCGTAGACGGCACTCTTGTAGCGTAGTCAGAGCTTCGCTGCCATTGGCAGCGCTCTTGTCCGTCAGAGTTGTACCTTGCTCGCGGTGTGGAAACTGCGCTCTTCCGACGCTTCGCAGAGCCTGACGCAGTACAGTATTGATTTGACAAAGTGCATTACGCTGCAGAGCTTGCGCTGTTTGCCTCAGCTTGTTTCAGGCTTATTCTATGCCGCGTCCAACTTGTTGCAAAACTTGCTGAAACTTTTGCTGCAAACTAAAATTGATATCTGGTCCCATGCACAAGATGTTTTATGATATCTTCACAATGCTGTTATGACTCACATTCTGAATGCTGCACAACATCATAAAGAAATCGCATGGTTTTGGCATCTCGTGTTAAAGTGTTGATTCCATGAGTCCGAAAGCATAGATTAATGAAAGAAAAATTTGCTATAATGTGTATTGTCAGCCTCTCTTGATGAAATGTAAACAGACTCTTCTTTTTCTCTTCAAGTTGTCTTATCGTTTTTCTAATGGAATACACCAAGTTTCGAACCGATGACCTTTTCAAATGAATCACTTGTTTGTTATATTACCCGAAAGAGAACAGTTTTACTTAATTTATATGGAAGTTTATTTAGTCCGCTATTTGATGGAGCGACAAATCCATCTAGCTATTTTTTCAGGTGCAAGTTCAAATATGTGTTCTGAATCTTGCAGAAGAAAAAACGTATTTTTTTCCTTTTAGTATAATTTTTAACTATTAGTTTCTGTCATTTTAATTTATGAGACAAAACAAAAAGTGCGATGATTGCTAAGTGGTAAGAACTGGTATATTGTTCAATAGCTGTTGGCTGACAATCTCGGCACCAACAATATTTCACCTAATTTGTAACAATCAATTGGATAACCAAATAAATAATAATCAAAATATTAGCACAAAATTGATGGTGATATCCATGTGAGGTGTTGTGGGAATATTAGAATTAGTATAATAATAAGAACAACAATAAATTCAAGAAATAATTTCTTTTTGGGAATGGTATTTCAATAATTTCTGCATTCACACTCAGTTTTACTCTTTGTGGTTCAGACTCTGCTCTCTTTTATATTACTTTGCCGTGTCGCTAACAACTAAATTAATAATTGCACTTAGAAAGAAATGTATAACAATAGCATCGAATTATTTTCGATTGTGTTGACTTATTCTAGCATTAAAAAATGGCAGCATTATTGACAAAATGCAATCCAAACCATACCTCTGCTATAGTTCCGTTGATGAGCAATGAGACCTTCATGCCTATCTGAGGCATTTTCTCCAGGCACTCTTCCATGCTGCCAAGAGAAGTTGGAATATAGATGGATTCACCGGGTATACAGCCTGAGCGAGAGGAAATATATGTTACGAAACTATATTTAACAGTAGTCCACTCACATAATGATTAAAACTTATGATTAGCAAGCGTTCACAAAGTAGAAGTTTCATTAGACAAAATGCATTGTAGTAATGGATATATAATTGGGACTCGCGGGGACATTTTTCTAATAAGGAGGTGACGGGTTTCACAGACCCCACAATCTCAAAAATAAAGGTTTCATGGCAGAATTTGCTTATTGAGATAGGTTCAGCAAATTAATATTTAAAGGCCTAAGTACTATTTTGAAGAATTAATTTTAACATTTATTAAGGGTTACATTAGCTAAGAGAAGAGATTTGACCAGGGAGATTTACATAGCAGCACAGTTTATCCTAAATGCTTGTAGCCAGGTATGACATTACTAATATTTGGGCCCCTGAATTAACACTCAATTAATTTTAATGTAACATAACATGATAGTTATATTAACATGAATGGTAAATATTTAAGCTAAGATTACTATTTTGAAAGGTAATTTGAGCATTTTATTAAGGTTCCGTTAGCTAAGAGAGATTTACAAGGGGAAATTTACATAAGCACCGGTTTATCTAAATACTTGTATATAGTATAAATTTTGGGAAGCAGTGACTTAATTAGACAGTGTCGAGGCACAGCAGAAAGGAGGAAGAAATATAAGCTTATTCTTTCTTCAATTATTCCTTATTTGGTTTATGATAATGTGGGTGCTCCATTATAAACTAGCTTATTATTGATGGGTAATGGTTATTTAGCCTATAAAGCCAATGAACTAAACACTTTCCTTCTTCTGCTGTCAGAAATTGTCTTTTAAGGGACATGTGTTGCTGGCAGCCATATGTCTATTCAGATAATTAATGTGTGGCAGTGATTGGGTGTAAAAGCGTTACTGCCTCCTCAGTTACATTAAAGAACTCAAGAAGCTGAAGGTAAATGACTACAAGGTATCGAGGGATTGTAAGGTTAATTCCCTCTCTCGGTTTTGTGATACTGGTCATGTTTTAAGGGTCTATTAGCGTTAATTTACCGAGATAAGATAATACAGCTGTGCATTTATATATTGCAATTTTGTCTTTTATGTCACTAAGGATTCCAGATCACATCATGTCATTTCAAAATCAAATATTTGTGTCGGTTCTTTTACCCTCATGATCTTTCATCAATAGAAGAACCCTCAGACCCTTACTACTCTCATTTTACAATAGAAATGATGTACCGCTTCTTTCAAATAATACTAAGAAATCAAGAACGACTTCTGAAAACAATAATTAGAAAACTTACCAAACAAAGAGTAGCTCCTTGTTTCCAACAGCAATTGCTGACCAAACTTTTCCATTTTCTTCTTCCCAACTGCCCGCGGCAGTTGAAGAATGAAAAATTCTGAACATTTTCATTAAGAGTTACGTTAATAAAATATAGTAGAAATGCCCAGCTCCAGCAATATTCATCCAAACCCTATCTCTCCAGCTAGCATATGTAATTCACCTTTTTTAGAAATTGTATTATAGGTTGAAGGATCACAGAAATCATCATTATTTTTTTTCCATGTTTTCTTTCATCTGCAGTCATATATAATATAGATGCAGTTCATAGAAGTCTGTCTATTGCAGTGTTTACATAGTTATATGTGCTGTCATACATGGTGATATATGTCGATAAACTTGGCATAATAATGTATGAAATCTACAAAATCAATTCTAAGCATTATATATTTTCTCATAACAAAAATGTCTTTTTAAAATGATCAATGACAAACTTCATCTAGGAATAATGGCAAATTTTTTTTTTTTTTTTTGCTGTATAACTGTCTTTTAATTCACTTGCTTGTTTAAAGTTTTGTGAAACTTATCTGTTTCAAGTTTCCAAAAGCAAACCCTATAATGAGCGTGCTTAAAATCAATCGATTTTTTATAATCATTCTACAAGCGCGGCTGAATAAAGCTACAGTTAATCAAAGCTTTTAAATCCTAAGCACAATATTCACTACAATATTCATACGATATCTTTTACGGAATATTGTGCGGTATTCAGAATATCTGTAAATATCGCCACAAATATCGATAGTATTACTAATAGGGAATTCTCTATGTTTTTTTTTAAACAGTATGACATAATAATAAATGCGTTACATAAGCTACGCAGCAGCAGGTAAGCCGGCGTTGTGAGCCTTTATGTCTAATCATGTTGGAAAAACCGGTTTACAGGCATCGATGTTCGTCTTACCGCCAGAAAACCCGACACCAAGCAGCCTGTGGCGGTCGTTCCCTGGACAGGTATTCCTGTTGGGGAAGGAGGCTTTATTCATTGGCGTAGATAGAACCGGCGAGTCTAATTTCTCCTTGGCCGTCGTTCAAAGCAATTCTCTTAACTGGCAACGGAGGCTTAGGTTGCAACTAAAAGTGTTTGCAGTTGATTGATCACTGAACCTCATTTCTTCGTCTCGTCTACTTTGAATAACCCATAGCACAGGGTTTTTCTCCTGGGTGGACAGTATAAGAGTCCTCCATATTTGCTCTGAAGAGTGTGTTGTTCGATAACTTAAATCCGTCAAGAAAGTGTAACATTTGAAAATTTTAAGCTTTTTTTTACAGTTTCATTCATCCTTAGGAAGAGTTAATAGCCTTAATTGTATATAAGGCGGCACTGAACTAAAGACATTTTAAGCTTTGCAGTTGAAAATTTGTGCTATGCCACTGAACTCAACCTCTGTCAAATATTTAACCAACAAAAGAAATAACGAAAAATTCAAACAACACGAGTTGAATTTCCTCTATGCAGAATACTAAACGGTACTATTATGGCGCAGAACAAAGTTACGTGCAGTTAACAAAGAACAGAATTGGAATAGTTCCAGACCGTCATTTTCTATTATACTTGATATGGAATGTGACTCCAGGAAAGACAAGCAGAAGAATTTACATTTTTCCTTAAAGGGCATTTTTCTAACACGGTCGCGATTTGAGAGCACTGAATTCAGCTTTCTGGTGCTGCATTCGCTACATTTGGTTTCCGCCTTGGGCCGGTTTTTCACGATGATATCACACAAGCTGCAGATTAACAAATTTTCTTCCCGCTCATTGAATGGTGCATGGAGGATCATCAATATCAGTAAAGTTTGAGTTATATTATACGTCCCATATTAAAAAATTCCAGGGGCTATGTTGCGAACTGATCCTCTAATTTTAACTTGGTAGATCATGAGGGCGACAACTGAGCTGGCACCTCCCTCTTTCCAAGAACTTCACACTACTCAATGGAATGCCGTTACCCAGAGCATTCAGCTTTACGTGCACTGGGCCCACAAAACACGGCGGATCTCGTGGAATCAGTTTTCGGACCTGGAGTCCTTGGCTCCGAAGCCAGAAACCTTAACATGAAGCCACCACGCCTAAAATCTCAGTAGAAAGACGATAAATATGTTATGAACTACACAAGGAATAAATATTTTTCTAATAAATGAAGGAATAAATAATTTTTCTTATAAATGAAGGAATAAAAATTTTTTCTTTATAAATAGAGGAAAGAATAATTTTTTCAATAAATAAAGGAATAAATAATTTTTCCAATAATAGGAGAGATGAATAATTATTTTTCAATAAATAGAAGGATAATCATTTTTCTAATGATTGGAGGATACATCAGCTTTTTTAGGTCAAATAGAAGGGAATAAATAATTTTTCTAATAAATGAGATAAATAATTTTTTCTTATAAATAGGGAATATGTTTCAATAAATAGAAGGAATAAATATTTTTCAGTAAACAGGAAAAGAATGAATATTTTTTCTAATAAATAAGAAGAATGAAATATTTTTTCTAATGAATTGGAAGGAATACATACTTTTTTTAGGAATAAATGAGAAAGGAATAAATAATTTTCTTATAAATAGAGAGGAACTAAGTACTTTCAATAAAATGAAGGGATAAATAATTTTTCTAATAAATAAGGGAAGGAATAAATAATTTTCTAATAAATAGGGGAATGACATACATGTTTGTTGCCGCAGTTGGACGAGATTGCCATTGCCTGCCTTACTCATCAATGGAACATATTCAGCAACAAATCAAGCACCACCTATCTCAATTTTGAAATTTCGAAACAGAAGAAAATACTCAATTTCGCAGCCAACGAAGTGATTTTTTTTTCACATCTGGTACGAAACATGTGGTCTTATGTTTTATTTTAGAATGTTAAAATTCATAAAATATTCAGTTATTGGTTTAGGTAAATTGAGGATGGCTAATGTCTGTTAGGCGACGCTATTCAATTTCAAAAGAATCTGCAGATGACTGCTTTCTTCGATCGGTAGCTAAAGATGGACCGTTGTCAGGAAATAGCCGAACAAAAGCTACATTTGGCTCCGTTTCGCTGGCAGCGGGTCCTGGGCACTCCATCTTGTCTCGACGGCGAACATCCCGAGGTGAGGGTGGTGGTTCACCACACAGGCCAGAATTCCTCCGTGTTCCAGCGAGATCAGCCTGGACAGATAAGTCAGGTTACCCTCCAGGCGAGTAGATGCCGGCGATCAAGTTCCAGAGAACCATACGTGAGCTGCGAGGAAAGACACACGTACGTGCAAATAGTTCCATAGGGGTTTATGGTCAGAACCGATGACCGCGGGGACAACATGTCTTCAATTTATGTATAGATTAAACCGATTCCTAAGAACTTTCCTGCTGATAAAATATCGGACAGACTTTTATTGCTATTTATCATTTTTTTATCAACTTAATCTTTTGAATTCCAGGGAATAATTTTTTGGACACTAAGATTGTGAACTTTTCAATAACCAGCAGAGATCTTCGAAAGGTCCCCACGCACTAGATTTCATGTCTACATAGTAATTCATTACGGTAGATTTAATTAATTAATTTTAGAATTTCAGCTATTTTTGAGAGAAATTATGGTTCTGAGTGCTTCATTTGCAACATTACATTTTAGTTTTATTTAGGACGGATAAGGAATGTGATTTAAAATAAATGTCAGAAACGACAGTATATGCATTTACCAGTGTGCGAGCTGGGCTTTACAAAACGGTATATAATGGACGCAGGTTCCGGAGAAACAATACAAAAAAGTTCTCCGCACGCTATACTCAAAGATCTAGCTGCTTAGCCATGAAGTAATGCTTAGCGCAATAGGGTGGAGTTAAATCAATGTTATATACTAGCTACACACCTCCGGACTTGCGTTGCGATAGGAAATTTATCCATCAAATGGGGTGATTGCGACTACGTCACCACTGATGGTGACTTTCCAGCATTGACATTAAATGTAATGTTCAACGAGAAAATGGCGTGACTAGATGTGTGATTGCAAACGGATATCGTCACGTTTGCATTGTTACTACTAATAATAGCCCAATTTGTATACTCTCCGCACTGATCGGTAACGCTCTGAGCGTCACCAACAAGTAAGAATTCGCCAAGCTCTGCGACGGACGTGGATAAAACAGCAGTATTCATTGTTAGAGAACTCTAATTTCCAGTCCATTTAAATTTAAAAGAGTAGTACTGTTCTAATATCAAATTCAATAGGCTCTAAAATAGTGAAATAAAGATTTGCTATCGATTAAGATATAAAATTTATCTCGCTATGATCAAGAGTTCCAGAAATTAATTAAAACAGTATATCAAATTAGGTTTCGTTTTTTAATAAGTAGTAAAAATTGCATCAGTATATATCATCGGTATGATATAGTTCGGACATACGATAGCATCTGATTATTTTATTTGCAATCGTGATGATATAATTCGATGAATTATTTTTTGCAGCTTACTTGACGAAGCAAAGTTCTTTGTTTTTGATAGGTTAAACAACGAAACAACTTCACGGAATGTTGTTTACCAAGGTTTTGAATGTTTTCAGTCAAAACCTCGCTATTCTCTCGCATATATATATCTATTTAAGCACGTCAAATTTGACGGGAAATCTCTCAATGGTAAAGGAATTTGCACCTAGTTCTCTTCTAATATTTATTAATCAGGGAAGTGGTCTTCATAAACTTTCTTATGAGGGGAACGGGTGGGTAAAAAAGTACGCGGGCAGCTAAGGTACGCACGGCAATTTACCTTGTTCCACAGCTACTGCGAGAATCGCCATTGCGACCTTGCCAGATGTATTTGCTTCTGTGTAAATATGAAATATTACCATTGCTGTACTTCAATTTCATTTACAGGGACCAAATTCCTTTTCTGTCAATTTTTCGATCCGAACTAAGTGTTTGTCGTTATATAAACTGAACCAAAATTAAGGGCGCATTTCAATTAAAGCCGTATCATAAGCTACACGTTGGTGTAAATTAAGTTTTATCTATCTACGGCATTTTGCGACTAATCGGCGGTTTGGAACGGCTAACGATTAAGACTTAGGGAGTCAAGAGTTCGCAGAATTTTTTGCGCAAATAATTTGTAATTCATCTTTATAAAATTACAAATTAAATCGGCTAATACTTCACTGTAATAATTTAATAACACAGAGCTAAATGCACAATATTTTCAGAAACTATAAAATAAATTAATTTCTAATTCAATTAACATAAACTGAAAACATTCTTTACGGTATTTTTAAAATTTTAATATAAAATGACATTTGTTTATTACATGCTAATCAGATAGATAAAGAAGAACAAGCAGTGTGTGCACTTTATTTTCACTAAACATGGTGAAATAGATACAGATAAGTTGACTAGACTTATTTTACGGACAAAATATGTTGCCTGGTACTTACTTGCCTTAGGGGTGAGCGATTTCCGATGGATTGAGTTCGAAGTTGACTCAAGGCACGCATCCGACGCAGGGGTGACAAGTCTGAAATAAGATTATTGGTATTTTTTTAAGAAAAGTCTTACGAGATAGCAGGAGATAATGTAGAATTAGGATCTATGTCTTATTGCTATCAGGCTCCCTCCTATAAATAATGCAAAACGGAGAAAGGAAAAACCCCAGAGTTTGGTGCTTAAGGAAGAAGAAACGAACTGCGCTTCTCGAGGATTAGCGTGTTTCTGGAGCATAATCTCACTGCATCAGTTGGGTTGGTCCGAAGCAGGTGTAAGCTGGTGAACTGATAGCAATGAGCGCTATTAAAAGGTGCTGTGAATTTGATATAGTCTTTTGATTTAAAAGTTAAGCAGAGATCTATATATGTTAAAGTGTGCGATTATCATAGTAGAAGTGCTGTATTATAAGTCTTAGCTGCTACTACACATATAATTCTTACACGATACTAATTGTCTTTCGGAAGTCACAGGCAACGTCCGACTAAAGATAAAATATTTTGGCTACAAAAACAGACGCCGTTTAGCAGACAAACAATTTTATTAGTATAGTTTTTTGAAGAAAATCAATCCATTGGAATCAATATTTATCTGTTGTCATTAAGACTCTTTCCTATCCCAACCTAACTAGACCCTCGAGGACTGTTTGTCGGTGATTAACCTAGATGATGAAATTCAAAGCTTTATGACTTATAGAATTTTAGTCCAGTCAGACCTGAAAATCCGGGCCTATCTTCCGACCAGTTTTTGCGGATTAAAAAACTGGTTTTAAACCAGGTAAAAAAACGGTTAAGCCAAGACCAAATCCCGCGGTTTCGGTTTTACCCTCCCCTAGCTGGTACCTTGCTGCCGCTTTCGCATCCACAACTAGCGGGAGGATGTTTTGGCTCTACGTATGATTTAGCAGCGGAGTTCACATACACGGAGTATCCTCAAGTTGGGACGAGGTTTCCGAGACCTGAGCCTCCGGCTGGCCAGAAGCTTATCCCACTATTGGACCGCGGCCCCACACAAATCACGAAGTCAAATGTTGTAAGGTTATTTATAACTGTAAATATTCAAGAGCGGTAGTTCACAACGGTTTTCTTAATATAAACCAAGAGTATATCGAGATTTGTTCCCTTTTGTTTTTACCTTTTAGTATTTTCACAAAACAGTAATGGTTATACAGATGTAATTCGAGTAATCGATACACATATTTTTTCTTACATGTTAGAAAACCGGAATCATGAACGACAACACAATTAAGCTAAAACTGTTTCGAAGAATATCTAATGTTTTCCAGTCAACAGTTATGAAAAAACAACAAGAAAGAAATATATGTTCCAGAAGTCTAGTAATTCTGGCATTTACACTAGAGCAACAACAAAAGGTAACCTAGTTTTTACAATTAATAGTCAATGCGAATAGAGATACTTACTAGTCGTTTGAAGTTCCACACATGCGGGCTCTCTTATGCGTAGATCCTTAGGCAGGCATAGCCACTATTACTGAAAAAAAAAAAATAGAGATTTTTAATACATAAAGCTTGAGACTTAAAACGCAGCATGTTTACCAAAACACAATAAGTTGGCATGCCATGAGCATTTAATAACATAACAAAAATTTTATGGTCAAAAATGATTCTACCGATGAGTTACGCAAATAAACTTTCCCCGACTAGTGTCAATAAAATTGTATAAAGTATCAAATTATCTTTCCAATGATAGTTGAAGAACTTTTCAAAATCATTGAGAGGTGCTAACTCAAAGATTGGACTGGATGATCAAAACTTCCTCTGAGGAATTCCTTTGGGAACGCTGACACAGAGGAGAAACTGCAGTATGAACCACCTGAAGCTCATCGAATCTGCGCTGCAACTGAAATCATAACTCAGGGAGATGCTTAACCAAAGACATGTAAGGAGACCGACTATCGTCTTGACGACTGTCAAGCGATGTAAATATATATACCGAAGCTCTTTTAAATGGATACAAACTTTGTACTTCGTTTTTAATATTTTTTGTACAAAATACAGGGTGATTCTACGGTCGTGGGGACAAACTTTGAGGACGATCAGCATCCAAAATCATATAGGAATATGGGTGCGCAAGCACTCATCTAGGCAACGGATAGCATTTAAAATAAAACTGCGCTGCCTAAATGTCGATATCTTTCTGAATCTGCAGGAACATTGAACTCAATTTTTATAGAATTTGCGCTGAAGTTGAAAGGAAAATAACGCTACCTTTCGCGCATGCCTGTAAAGTATTTACTAAAATGTTTATATCTTCTCTAATTTTCAAGTATTTGATCACAATTTAGCTGATGCTTCTCTGATACATTGTCGTATTCTGTAAATTTCATACAATTTGGTTGAAAACTCTGCAGTATAAGCAAAAACATTCGGAAAAAAAATTTGGGATTTTTTTAAGATACCTTTATATCTTCCCAAATATTAAAATCCCTATTTTACGAAAATGCAGGTAAATATTGTACACATTACACAAAAGAATTGATAAAGTTTCAAACCATTATCACTTTTCTGTGAAGCGGGATTAGCAAAATGCCTTTCGACTTATTCAATTTCTGGTCAAGTCCTCTAAATACCTCGAGACCAAATCTTCAATGCAAATTGGCCAAGGTTAAAACTATTCTTTATATGGTCGAAGTCCTGTAGTATATTTAAAAAAAAATGCGCATATTTCAAGCGTCTACAATTGTAGCCAGCGTTGTATTTTTTTTTAAACGCCATATGCACTTTGCCTCAGTTTGTCCCATGACCATAGTCACCCTACATATGTGCATATGTATTTATTATTTTGAGTAATAGGTTGTCACCCAGGCATTTCTTTTCCATTACAAAGTTTCACAAATTCCACGGTTTAAGTTCCAAATTCTGATCAATATATATTCACAATCGTTATTCTCATTATAAGCCGAAATGTGTCTCAAATATCAAAACTCGATTCTTTTTCATAACATCGGCAGTAACTATTCTACCACCCTTTTCAAACGGTAACTGATATCATTTTAGAATTCAAAATCAGTTCATTTAATACGACTAAACTAGAATGCGTGATGCCGAATTCCGAGAGTTTGCAGATATTTCATCAACGAATATTGCAGTGATTAATTATGCAATCAGATAAACTTCAGAGGTCCTCCCTGAAAATTCAATTCAAGACTTGATCTAAGATATAGAAGACTTTAGTGATTCTGCATACGTGTAGAAGCGATGATATAAATTATATTCAGATTTCTTCGATATTAATTTTTTTGGGTGGACCGTGTAATTTGAGTCAGCTTCACAGACAGAGTGGTTCTTTAACAATAACAAGTGATTCAGAGAGTCAAGGTAACTTTAAAAAATAATAAATTTACAAAACATGAAGATATAAAAGTGTCGTTTTACCAAAAGGCTGACCCATGAAACCAAATTGTTTGGTTACACGAGAGCCAGAATTTACAATGTACACCACTAGATAGTACTACAGTTGCTGATGCGATGTGTATATAAGACAATGGGCAGGAGAAAACATATAGCAAATGTTCAGTATGTGCCCTCCATATATAGGAACAAGCTGTGGCAGACAAGGATGCCATTTTACTTTTCTCCTATAAGAGAGTAAAATACTTGTAATCGTCAAAAAGAATTTGAACTCGAGATTTTTGACGTATCTCCGCGTTTTAGACCTCCCTGAGACAGAAAAACAAATTTTGGAATTATGTCTGTCTGTGAACACGATAACTCGAAAACTAGAGCTATGGAGATGAAATTTGGTATGTGATCTTTACACATAATCTGTAGGTTTTTTGTCAATTTTTGAACAAAATCCGTCCACGGAGAATCTGTTTGTCTGTATGTCCGTGTTCATGTGAACGTGATAACTCCTGAAACTTAAAATAGCTGGTTGGAAAAAAATGTGGTACACATTTTACTTTCTCATATACGAAGTATACAAAGAGAAAGAAATATTGTAATCGTCAAAATTCGAACTCAGGAACTTTGACGAACCTCCACGTTTAGACCTCATTGAGTCCGAAAACACAATTTTGGAATCATGTCTGTCTGTCTGTGGGTATATGATAACTCCAAAACTAGCAGGATGAGGAAATTTGGTATATGGTCTTTAAATCTAATTTGTAGGTTTCCTATCAAATTTTTGGACAAAACCCGTCCACAGGAAATCATATGTCCGCGATCATGTGAACACTATAACTCAAAAAACTTGAATAGCTAGATGGATAAATTTGGCACACAGTTTATCGTCATGAATATAGTAGGTCCGTACAAATTTTGGGCCAAATCCGCCAAGAGGCGTTCAAATTGCATATTCAATTTTCTTAAATCAGTCTCATGCGCATGCGTACAGTAGCAATCTGTGCACGGAAGGATTACGTGTGGCTTTTCCTTGAGCCAGCAAGAGGTCCGCATCTCTTTCAATTTGACTCTTTACCTAAATATTTTCTGATAGTCATTGGATCCTGGGTTACAGTAGGTTCGAATTTTTTTATCCCGCGGGGGGGGGGGGGGGGGCAGCACCTCTTTTTTGGGAAGTGTACGAAAGTTTAGGGGAGACCACTCCCATAGTTATCATCGGAATGTAGGTTTATCAAATTTTGAACCAAATCTGTCAAAGGGTTGACTGTATAATCGCATACTTTTGAACGCAATAACTGCTTTAAAAAATTACTTTATTAAATGAAATTTGGTATACGGCCTTCTTAACTTAATGGTAGATTTGTGTCCAATTTTGTGTCAATCGGCTAAAAAAAGGGCTTTCAAATTCAAATTCTGTTTCCTTTATATACTTACACCCAGCCCTATTGGTAATCACGCCAGGCTTCAATTCCACTTCCGCGTTGGACGACCTTCTGAAATCGTGGTATGACGTTTCGCTTATTTTTGTCCACTCCATTGATAGGGTTCTTATTCGTTTCACTGCCTTTTAGCTTATTTTTTTTTCTCTACATGCGTTAGAATTACGAGAAAGTTTGGGGGAGACCGTGACCGCAATTTTTGAAGGTTTGGCAGATTTAAGAGATGCAAATGTTGCTTGATGTTGTAAAAAATTATAGTTCCTCCTCTGATAACAAATCCCTAAGTGGACACTTTGAATATTTACAAGCCTACCTACAAACAGCATTTTTTTTCTTCATTAATTTGCATCGATTTATTGTTTTTTTAAAGTTGTCAAGACTACCTTATTACCTAGTATATTAAACGCCTGTAAAATTTTACTAAAGAATGGCATGTATTACATTAAGAAAACTGATTCGATAATTTATCTTCGCTTTCAAACTCTATTACAGAACAAACAATACGACGGGATATTTTAATGCAGTATTAGGATTATATATTAAAAAAGATAGCAAAGAAATTTGTAGAATATGGTTTATGCACTCACTGTGTTCTCGTATTACTCATGTGAATCTGTAGTTTCGAAAATAACTCACGTTGAGTTTTTCTTGCTGAATTTCATCAAATATTTTGTCAATATGCAGGCGATGGTTGATTTAATATCTGAGTATTTTTCTCGAGATCTTTTACTCCTGCTTCAAGTTAGATGCTAAATGGTGACAACAGTCAATTCTTGGCTAACATTTTTTCCCTCATATCTTTTATGGTTTTAAAAAGAGCTTCCTAACGGGGGCATCCACGAAATTAAAAAATCCATTTGTTCAAAGTGATTTTTAAGATGTGCCGATACCAAAGAGTTCATATACATGAAAGAAAATTTCTGGGTGAATTTTCATTTTCCTTAATATTTTCCTGAAAACTGATAACAATATATACCTTTGCCCCAATGTAGAGATTAAATAATGAGAACGTGATCAATTCGCACCAACAAAACTTTTCCTGATCCTTTCAGGTGCAAAGACGGATTCTAGCAGGTAACTCAAAAAGAAAATCAAGAATCTCGTTGGTTTAAGAGTGATTTAAAGAGAAAATTGTATGTTAAGATGTCTTATTGTATGACGTGAGAATTCACCGAGTTTTTCTTTTAATATTTTAAGCGTTTCGAAGGCTGATAACATCATACCTAATGGTTAAGCTCAATGGCAAACAAATCTATATTAAATTGTCCAGAGGTGTAAGTAACGGTCATGTGGTTTGGTTTTGGCTACGTGCCAAAGTTAAGACTCAGACGGTCTGTCTACGTCTATAAATTAGCCACACTGTTTTGAATTTATGCTGTTTCGCAACGCGTGGTAAAAAAATTCCGTTACCCGTTTGGTTGCTTCATTTTCTAGTATTCTCGCATCATGATAAGTTTTTTAAATCAGCGGAAGATCGTTATTTCAACAAAGGATAAGTATCTTTAAATTTTTTACTATTTGCTTTTAATTAGTTCTGATTTGAGTGTTGGTAAATGAGCTACTTGATTTGATTAATAAAGGGATACTTTAGATTTGTGGTGTATTATATCGCGAATCTATGGCCATTATTTTAAAGTTTTTTACTAATTGCTCTAAAAGTTCTGATTTGAGTGTTGGCAAATGAGTTGTTGTTTTTTTTAAGCTATTAAAATGGTTCTTTCATAAGATTCAATTTGTAGTATATTTTTTATTTTGTAACCGTTTTTTGTTAGATAAGTTCTTTCTTAAGATTTGGTGCATTATTTTATTTAAACAAAATAAAGTAATTTAATTAAAAGTTATTTTTTTGCTTGCTATAAATTTAGGATAACCTTGTTTTTGTTAAAATAGTTCTTTCTTAAGATTTGAATTTGATTTTGCACATTATTTTAATTAGACAAAACGAAAGTAACTGTTAAGTTATTTTTTTGCTTGCTATAAATTTAAGAATAACTTGTTTTTTTGTTAAAGTGTTCTTTCATAAGATTTGAATTTGTGGTGCATTCTGTTGCGAATCACTATTTGTTTCAATCAGATTTTAACATATTTTGCAAAACAAAAGTTGGTGTCAATTGATTCATCATTTCTGTTTTCATTCTTTTTATTTCTTAAACTCTCCGCCAATGTGGATGAGATTTTCTACTACAACTTTCGATTTAATAGAAATCTAGCGACATTCAGATTTGAGATATTGACAAACTAAAGCCCGACAGACGGGCAACAAACATTCTAATTCAAAAGATTTCCAAAACATAATTTCGCCTAATATTATGTAGCCGTGATTACATTTACAGGTAGTACTGAAATTTAAATATAAATAATTAACGTGGCTGAATTTTACAATTCCCAAAATGGTTCGATTACTAATTACGATCAATGTTTCTTTACAATTTGGTATTCCTACCATTATACCAAAATTAATTCCCCGGCCGTTGCAAAATCCGATTCGTTACCAATCCTTTTTTCCCGGTAAGCATCGGCACACACTATTATATCAATATTTCGGAAACAGCAATTTAGGAATCCTCAAGATTCGAAAATAGCATTAATAGAAGTAATGAGAATGCGTGACGTCGAACCCCGGTGCTGTAAGCCTTTCATCGACAAATATCGCAGTTGTGATAAATTATGCAATCAAATCAGCAGCTTGGAAGGATCTTTTCTAGAAAATTCTGATTCCAAGATTCCTTCACGAGATCCTAAGAAGACTTTGATGAGATTTCTAATACTTGAAGTATTGGTCTAAATGGACATTTGATTTCGTCAATGTTTGTGTAATTCATTTTATTTTTTGGCTTCAGCATCTGCACAATTTACCAGTCTGAGAGTGCAGAATGATCTTCTGAACGCAATGCTAAGTATCACACGCGAGAGCCTTATCGCATCGTTCCTTTAAAAATGAGATGACTGAAGACGATGCAACTACTATTTCGAGACGAATTCATGGACAGAACTGTAACTTGTTCAAATGATGCAAAACACACAAAATGCAAATTCTAATCAGTGGCTCGTCCATAAGAACTGCAGTCCCCCTCCCTAAGGAAATTATTTTTAAAACATTGTATTTTTTCTTTTTTATTCTAAATGGCTTACTTTTCCACTTTACGAGATTCAGTAATCAGCGGAAATGGCAAAAGTAATAAGAATGTAAAAGAGACGAAAAATCAACCAAAAAAATTAAGAGAAAGAGAACAGAGCAATTTAAGTCAATTCATTTACAAGATAAATACACAATGCTTACCATCCTGAAGTAACGGACCACATGCCAGGCATACATTTACTGGTGCCGATAAGATGTCGCCATGGTGGACGCACCGGCCACGGAAGAGTAGTGTGGTGATGCAGCTTTCGCAGAGTGCAGACCACCCTTTTGACCACGTCTCCCGTCCGTGGCGTTGGACACTCAGGCCGTTTTTGCGGGCTGATGTCGTAGGCTGGCGTACGTCTAGCCTCTCAGTGGCGGTATACAGTGAACCACTCGGGGGTAGTGGCACTTGGCGTAAAGTGTTGAGCTGAAAAAAATCACACATAATTTAAAGTCAGGCTTAATGAATAAAATGACACAAAAATATGCAAAGTTAAGGGATAATACAGACATAACAAAGTAATAAGAAGAGAACTGTGTGGCACATGCACGCCACCAGCAGAACAACATATACACTGTGTGGGTGGGAATTGAAAGAAACTAGTCTGGGCTGAAACACCAGCCAGGGGAACATGTGGTCCCCGGACTAGAAACTTTGTTATGGATGGCTAATTATTTGAATGTTTACCCTTTTGTAACAACTCTGGGTTTAAAGTGGTATGCGAATATCTAATGTTAATGTAATAAAATTAATCACTTTTAAAGAGCCAGCCGGTGTCATAGTTGCCATCAATAAAAAACAAAAAAGATAGTATGCCAACATATTCATCAGAATTAAAGTAATTACCATTTTAAGAAAATAATCGCATTTCCTTTAACGTCTTATGAGGTACGAATATATTTGCATAAATTTGTCTCTTCTGTCACAGAAAATATTCTTTCTGATTACAACGAACAATAGCACATTCTTAACAAGAGCAGAGTTCTTACCAATTTATCTTCAGAACTCAAACAGAATCTTACAATAGAGAAACAATATCTTACAATCTTAGGCATACATTACTGAAAATGGTAGGTACTTTGAAACCTCTAGGCAGAAACGTATTGTATTACTACTGATTGTTGTATTGTTTAGTTATTAGTTAATAAAGCAATTTCAAATAGCTCCTTTTTTTTATTGTTCTTTGCGATGTCTTTCTATTTCATGAAAACATTGCTATTGTAAATTCTATATGAATATGGTTAACATTTTGTTCTTTGCATCCTTCAAATTTTTCTGTTGAACTTTGAGACATCCATATACTTAATATACTATCAGCCTGTATTGATCTTAAAAATCTTAGCTTTGTCGCATTGTAACCTATAATTTACAGAGCACCTTTTTTACCTTTTTTTAGATTAAGGCACTAACTATGATAGGGATAATTTGTTTTTTTTTTGTAGTAGTGAAACGGTACTTAATACTAGAAAGCAGTGGCGGTTTTCTCACAGGAGGCTAGAAGACTCGCCTCGTTCCACAGAGCCGAGGGACCTCAAATTCTATTCAGAAGCACATCACTTTGATAAACCAACACATGGAATTTACGACATTGGATAGGAGATTGGGGCTTCTCACAACAATTTAGCGCCTCTTAGCCTAGTATTTGCCAGAAACTCCGTCACTGCTAAGAGTAATTTGTACATTTCAAAAAAAAAAAAAAGCTCAAAGGCAATTACCTTTGAGGTGGAATCGCATCGTTCTGGAACCTTCCAGTGGCATGAAAGGGCCATCACAAAATTTGCGTCGCCGGACTGCGCCTACAAGGTAATGCGTTGCCATCTTCCGTCTGCTTTCCGTAGCTGCCTGGATAAATTCATATAATGAGCAATGTTAATTCGAAGGAAAAGACACATAAACAACAGTATTTATAAAACAAATGTTATTAGGAAAAGAAGAGTCGCTACACTTGGGGTTAGTTAATATGCTCGGAACTATTCATAACCAATAAATCTCGTTTCAGAAAGTTCTCTGTAGTTAGAGAAATACCATTCTCGGGTTCTTCCATAATCTTTACAGGCACTTGGGGTTTTACTTTATATAACTATGTCGCAATAAGAAAAGTAGAATGTCGCTGCAAAAGTACTATTTACTGCGCATATTAACTTAAAAACAATTAATGGAAATTAATTCATGTAATCAATCATTTCCTTCTGTGTTCAGTATTCTTATTTAATTTGTCTCCATGTTAAAATAAAAAGTTTAGAAACCTGCTCAAAAGGTAAAGCTCAACTTTAATTTCTCTTTGCTAATTAAATATATATCTATAACACTATTTAAAGAAATGCATAGAAAACTTATACTTTAAATGAAAACTAAACCTGAAAATGTTTTGTGAAACGGCGTAAATAAATACCGACCGTTCATTTTAAATTACGATCCGTCCTTTTATTTAAATTTTGCATTAATTTAATTATTGCTTCTGCTGTTCACCCTTTTCAAATCATCGAGAAATGAAACGGATAATCTTTAATCGAGATTTTACAAGGATGATAAAATCTTGCGATTTAGCAATGTAAAAGTTTTTGCAAATTATAATAGAAAAAAATGGCATAAATTTTGCAACTCACAATAGAAAAAAATGGCATAATTTTTTCAAATTATAATAGAAAAAAATGGCATCAATTTTGCAACTCACAATAGAAAAAAATGGCATAATTTTTGCAAATTATAATAGAAAAAAATGGCATAAATTTTGCAACTCATAATAGAAAAAAAAATGGCATAATTTTTGCAACTCATAATAGAACAAAATGACATAAATAGCTACAATATTAGAGACAAACGACAATTTTTGTAATTTGTTACAGTAATGAAACAAAATGTGGGAATTTTTGCACCTTGTTACAAAAATGGCATAATTTTTATAATTAAAAAATACAAAGGAACTTTTTCTGTATCCTGTAATATTGCAACTGCAAAGTCTATTCTGGCCACAGAATTAATTCTACTGGATACTACAAAGGAAATAATAATAATAAACGAAAAATATATGCAGCAATACACTAAAGCGTGTCACTTGTACTAGTACTCCTAGAGCCGTACTCAAGAACCACAGGCTGTCACTGAAAACAACTCTCAACGCCCCAAAATTGTTTTGTATACCCCACGTTCAAATACAACTTAAACAAAACCAGACACTATGTATGGCGAAGATTTAGTTTACAACAATATAAGCTAGCTTTGACATTCGAATAAGTAAAGCTATAAATGAGCACATATTGATTGTCCTTGGTTTTGGATAATATTTTACACATAAACACATCTTTGGGGCTGAGGATAAGAGAAAGTAAATAATTGATAATAATATAACACATTTTCATATAATCACACTTAATAGGTAAAGTTCCCTAACCATAACAGCTTATATCAAGATATGACAGAAAGGCTTCTTGTATATAACAACTTTTTCCCCTTTCAACAACAGTGAAATGTTCTTTCATATTTATATATCATAATTGCGTGTAGTAACAAACATGAAAACTTTTAAGTGGGAAAGAGTTTTCATTCGAAGAAAAACGGAACGGTTTCCCACGCGGTTTTCTCTTTAGTTTAAAGGCTTGACTTTCTGAGCAAAAAAAAAAAAAAAAAAAAAAAAACTGTTGGATTTCTTGTTGTATGTTGGAGAGTCTAGTCTTTTTCTCAAAGTTTATCCACTTTTAGTGTTCTTAGATGGATAACTCTTGAAACAACAGTCAATTCTCAAATCTGTACATTAGTAGCGAATAGTACAGTCGTTAAAATAGTCGACGTTGATGGATTCAGGGATATCACCGTAAACTGAAAATTCTTGCTGCAGAGACTACTAGTACAGATAACACGGTAATGTAGGGGCTGTAGTGCGATATGGGAGCTGCATCAGTAGTTGGACAGTAACCTAAAACACAAATTATTTTATTAATAAAATACAAAGTAATAGAACGTTAGTTAATTTAGCTTTCAAATACAGGTGACTCATATCCCAAGTAGCACATAATATTGTAATTTTTTAAAAAATAATATAGTACAATATTTTTTCCGAATATTATACAATATTTCAGATCTATATTTTTATTTATACTTTGTTTTTGTAACTTCATGCTTCCCCAGATAGCATGTACACTTCACGACAAGTTTAGGAAGAGAGATGTCGGAGGTTCGAATCAGAAGTTGTCTTCTTACTCTGGTTTTGCTATAGTTTGCATTGTTGACGCGGCAAGCTTGTGACAATTTTGACGCGGGGTGACTAACTCGTTTGCGCTAACTTGTTGCAAGCTTGCACTCTTGCCGTGTAAAACTTGCTGCAAGCTTGCACTCTTCTTGCTGTGTTAAATTTGTTTCAAGCTTGCACTCTTGCTGTGTTAAATTTGTTTCAAGCTTGCACTCTTGCTGTGTTAAATTTGTTTCAAGCTTGCACTCTTGCTGTGTTAAATTTGTTTCAAGCTTGCACTCTTGCCGTGTCAAACTTGTTGCAAGCTTG
>BGPR01004053.1:35537-58511 GCA_013235015.1 Araneus ventricosus
GCTTGCACTCTTTCCGTGTCAAACTTCCTGCAAGCTTGCACTCTTGCTGTGTCAAACTTGTTTCAAGCTTGCACTCTTGCCGCGTCAAACTTGTTGCAAGCTTGCTGAAACTTTGCTGCAAACTAAAATTGATATCTGGGTCCCTATTAGCACAAGATATTTTATGATATCTTCACAATGCTGTTATGACACATTCTGAATGCTGCACAACATCATAAAGAAATCGCAGGTTGTGCATCTCGTGTTAAAAGTGTTGATTCCATGATCCGAAAAACATAGATTAATGAAAAGAAAAATTTATATAATGTATTGTACAGCCTCTCTTGATGAAATGTAAACAGACTCTTCTTTTTCTTTTCAATTGTCTTATCGTTTTCTAATGGAATATTACACCAAGTTTCGAACCGATGACCTTTCAAATAGAATCACTTGTGTTGTTATCTATTACCGAAAGGAACAGTTTTACTTAATTTATATGGAAGTTTATTTAACTTATTTGATGGAACGACAAATCCATCTAGCTATTTTTTCAGGTACCAAGTTCAAATATGTTCTGAATCTTGCAGAAAAAACGTATTTTTTTTCCCTTTTAGTATAATTTTTTTAACTATTAGTTTCTGTCATTTTAATTTAATGAAACAAAACAAGAAAAAGAAAATGCGATGATTATCCTAGTAAAACTGGTATATTGTTCAATACTGTGTAATCAAATACGGCACCAACAATATTTCACCATGTGTAACAATATTACTGATAACCAAATAAATAATAATCAAAAATATTATAAGCACAAAATTGATGTTGATATATTAGTGTTGTAATGTGGAAATATTAAAATTTATAATAATAATAACAACAATAAATTAGAAATAATTTCTTTTGGGAATTAATTTTTAATAATTTCTGCATTCACACTCAGTTTTTTACATCTTTGTGGTTCAACTCTGCTCTCTTTTATATTACTTTGCACGTGCGCTAACAACTAAATTAATAATTGCATAGAAAGAAATGTATAAACAATACATCGAATTATTTTCGATTGTGAAAACTTATTCATAACATTAAAAATGACAGTATTATTAAAAAATGCAATCCAAACCATACCTCTGCTAGTTCCGTTGATAGCAATGAGACCTTCTCGGCCTATCTGAACATTTCTCAGGCACTCTTCCATGCTGCCAGAGAAGTGAATCATTCGATCGTTCACGGTGTACGCCTGGCAAGAAGGAAATATATGTTACGCAACTATATTTAACAGTAGTCCACTCACATAATGATTAAAACATGATTAGCAGCGTTCACAAAGTAAGTTTCGCAGAACAAAACGCATTTATAAATGTAATAAGTTATGGGACTGCGAGGGACATATTTTCTAATGGAGAACAGGGTTTCACAGACCCCAATCTCCAAGAAATAAAGGTTTTCATGGCAATTTGCTTAATTGAGATAGGTTCGCAAATTAATATTTAAGGCCTAAATTACTATTTTGAAGAATTAATTTAACATTTATTAGGGATTTACATTAGCTAAGAGAAAAGAATTTGCAAGGGAAATTTACATAAGCACAGTTTATCTAAATACTTGTGTAGTATACATTATTAATATTTAGGCCTAATTAACATAATTAATATTTAATTAACATAACATATATTATAACTAACATAATTAATATTTAAGGCCTAAATTACTATTTTGAAGAATTAATTTAGCATTTATTAGGGATTTACGTTAGCGAAGAGAAAAGAATTTGCAAGGGAAATTTACATAAGCACAGTTTATCTAAATACTTGTATAGTATAAATTTTGGGAAGCAGTGACTTAATTAGACAGTGTCAGGCCCCAGGCAAAAGCTTAGAAAAGGGAGGAAAATATAAGCCTCTATTCTTTCTTCAATTATTCACATATTTAGTATATGAAGTACTAGGTGCTCCCATTATAGACTAGCTATTGATAGGTAATGGATATTTAGCCTATAAAAGCCAATGAACTAACACTTTCCTTTGTGCTGTCAAGTGTCTTTTAAGGCACATGTGTTGCTGGCAGCCATATGTCTATTCAGATAAGTAAATGTGTGAGTGATTGGTGTAAAAAAAGCGATTACTGCCTCCCTCAGTTACATTAAAAGACTTTCAAAGAAAGCTGAAGGTAAATGATGACAAAGGTATCAGGGATTGAATTAGGGTTAATTTCCCTCTCCGGTTTTGTGATACTGTCATGTTTAAGTCTATTAGCGTTAATTTACCCGAGTAAGATATGACAGCTGTGCATTTATATTGCAATTTTTGTCTTTTAATGTCACTAAGGATTCCGAGATACATCATTATTCAAAATAAATATTTGTGTCGTTCTTTTACCTATGATCTTTCAATGCAAAGAGAACCCTCGACCTTACACTATACATTTACAACTAAGAAATAATTACCCTTCTTTAATAATACTAAGAAATCAGAAAGCGACTATCTGAAAACAATAATTAGAAAACTTACCAAGCAAAGATGCTTCCTCGTTCCAACAGCAGTTGCTATGACGTAACTTATTCCATTTTCTTCCCAACTGCCACGGCATTGAAAAGCTGAAAAATTACGAACATTCATTAAATTACCGTTAATAAAAATATAGTAGAAATGCCAACTCAATAATATTCATCCAACCATATCTCCGATCAACTAGCATATTAAGTCACCTTTTTAGAAATTGTTATAAGTTGAGATGCGAAATCTCATTATTTTCCATGTTTCTTTCATCTGCAGTCATATATAATATAGATGCAGTTCATATGAAGTCTGTCTATTGCAGTGTTTACATAGTATATGTGCTGTCATACATGGTGATATATCGATAAATAATGGTAATAATAATGATGAGAATCTACCAAAATCGAATTCTAACATTTATATATTTTCTGACAAAAATGTCTTTTTAAAAATATTAATGACAAACTTCATCTAGGAAATAAATGAGCAGGAATTATTTTTTTTTGCTGTATAACTGTCTTTTTAATTCACTTGCTTGATTCAAGTTTTGTGAAGCATCTGTTTCAAGTTTCAAAGCAAACCCTATAATGAGCTGACTTGAAATCAATCGGTTTTCGCAATGCATTTCTACAACCACGACGCTGAATAAATACAGTTAATCAAAACTTTAGTAGATAAACAAGAACACGAAAATTAAAAAAATCCTATTAGCACAATATTCATACGATTGATTGAAATATGAAGAGATGGGATTTTTAGCAACAAAGGCCGTTATCCCCTAATGCCAAAAGGATGCACTCAACAAATGCCAAAAAGGATGCACTCAACAAATATAAAAAAAGGATGCACTCAAAAAATAACAAAAAGCATGCTTTCAATAAATAACAAAAGGCTTCAGGGATTGGAGAAGAATCCTAAGATGCCGTTTATCAGAAACAGCGTTTTGAAAAAAAGGCTTTTAAAGATGAACACAATTGAAGATCAAAATTAAGTTTTGCACAGAAGATTGACCTATGATTTGAGTATTTGGAACAGAACAAAATAATGTGTTCAATGTTATTGTTACGATTACAAATTTGACAACGAGGGTTATTGTGTAGACCAAATCTATGCAATAGTGCCGGAGTAATAATCATCCGGGTTAAAAGTCGTGCAATAATAATATCCTCTCTTCTATTTTTGAGCCAAGGAGTTAGAGTTAACATGGTGGGAATATCGCCAATAGATTCTTGATATTTGCTATTTTGAAAGGAATGATTCGTTTTTTGAAGAGAAATTGTCTGAAAATGAGAAATTATATCTTCAGAAGCAATCCACTCTATTAATGGGTGGGACTCCGTGACCGTTTTTGCGAGTAAATCCGCCTTTTCATTTCAATGGATCAATGAATGTCCTGGGGTTCACAACAAACATATTTTTTCATTAAAATTTTTCCTAACAAAAATTTTGCCAGCTAATCTGTGAATGACCTTTGGAGATTTGATTGTAAGGCATTTTAAAGCTTGGAGAACTGAACAGCTGTCTGTCAGCAATAATAAGTTTTTATCTGTGATTGAAAGTTCATCAAGGGCTTGACAAATTGCCAAGGCTATTCATACGATATCTTTACGATATTGTGCGGCATTCAGAATATCCTGTAAATATCGCAAAATATCGTGTGCTAATAGGGAATTCTCGTGTTTTTTTAAACAGTATGACATAATAATAAAATGCGTCCAACACAAGCAACAGGTATAAATATAGCTGGCCTTCCCGCTTTACATCTAATCATGTTGGAAAAACAGTTTTACAGACATCGATGTTGTCTTACCGCCACGAGAAAAACCCGACACCAGACATGCCTGTGGCGGTCGTTATGGAAACGGGATATTCCACTGCCTTTTGGGGGTGAAGGAAAGGGCTTTATTTCATTTGGCGTAGATAGAACCGGCGGAAGTCTAATTTCTCCTTGTATTTCGTTCGAAAACGAATTCCTCGCCTAACGGAAATGAGCTTAGGTTGCCAAATGTTGCGGTTGAATTTATATCTGAATCCCTCCTTTCTTCGACTCGTCTATTTGAGACAACCCTGCTCAGGGTTTTTCTCCTGGCGGTAGGAACAGTATAAAGTCCTCCATATTTCTCGGACGAATTGTTAGTAATGATAAGCTTTTTAAATCGTCGAAATTAACATTTTGAAAAATGTTAACTTTTTACAGTTCGCTTTATCCATAGGAAGAGTTAATAATACTAATTGTATAAAAGGCGGCACTGAACTGCAAACATTTAACTTTGTAGTTAATTTGACATATGCCATATCAACCTCTGTCCAAATATTTGATTTATAACAAAAGAAACAACGAAAAAAATTAAACAAGCAGAAGTTGTTCCTCTATGCGAATACTAAACGGTATTATTCATAAGCGGCAAAACAAAAGTTTTAAGTGCAGTTAACAAAAAGAACAGAATTGGAATAGTTCCAATTCGTCATTTTTCTTATTATGAGGTGAATTGTGAAGCTACCAGAAAAGACAAGAACGAAAAAATTTTACACATTTTTCAATGCGAGTACGCGATTTAGAGCACAATTCCAAGCTTTCTGGTGCTGCATTCTATACATTTGGTTTCCACTTGAGCCGGTGTTTCACGAAATGATAATTATCACAAGCTGCGATTAACAAATGTTTTTCCCCTTTAATTAATTGCATGAGATCATCAAATATCAGTAAGTTTAGTTATATTAATGTCCCGTATTAAAAGCAACTCAAGGGCTATTTTGGGACCGACCTCGTAATTTTGAACAGTTAGGTGACGAGGACGACATCTGAGCTGGCACCTCCCTCTCCAAACTTCCACACTATACTAGCGGGAGGACGTTAGAACCATGTCAGATTTAACGTGCACTAGGGCCACAAACAAGGCAGATCTTTAGTGGAATCGGATTTCGAACCTGGGAGTCCTCCGGCTCCGAAGCCGAAACCTCAACACGAGACAAGCGCGGCCCAAAAATCTCAGTAAGAAAAGACGTATGTTATGAACAAAGAAATAATTTTTTCTAATAAATAGAAGGAATAAATAATTTTTTTTCTAATAAATAGAAGGAATAAATAATTTTTTTCTAATAAATAGAAGGAATACTACAATTTTGTTGCCGCATTGGACGAATTGCCATTGCCTGCCTATTCATCCATGGAACATATCATCGTTTAACAAGCAACACCACCTATATCAATTTTTTGAAATTTCGAAAACGAAGAAAATACTCAATTTTTCGCAACCAACAGCGAATTTTTTTTTTCACATCTGGTAGGAACATGCTGTCTTATGTTTCTTTTCAATGTTAAAAAAATTCAGAAATATTCCTTATTGGTTGGGAAAAATTGAGATAGGTGGTAGTGCTTGTCAAGCGACGCTGTTCCATTTCAAAAAGTCTGCAGATGACCGTTTCTCCGATCAGTGATAAAAGATGGACACGTTAGTCAGGAAATAGCCGAACAAAAACTTACATTTGGCTTTCCTTTCTGTGGCGCAGTCCTGGAGCAGCTCCATCTTGTCGACGGCCGAACATCCCGAGGTGAGGGTGGTGGTTCCCGCACAAGGCCAGAATTCCTCCGTGTTCAGCGAGATCAGCCTGGACAGATGTCTGGAGTTACCCTCCAGCGAGTAGATGCCGGCGATCGGACATTCCAGAGAACCATACGATTGAGCTGCGGAAAAGAACACATTACGTAAATAGTTCCATAGGGTTTATGGTCAAGAACCGATGACCGCGGGGGACAACATGTCTTTCAATTTATATGTATACGTTAAACGATTCCCTAAGAACTTTCCTGCTGATAAAATATCTGGGCTTTTATTGCTATTTTATCCATTTTTTTATCCAACTTTAATCTTTTAATTCCAGGGATAATTTTTGGACACTAAGATTGTGAACTTTTCAATAACCAGCGAGAGATCTTACGAAAGGTCCCCCACAGCACTAGATTTCATGTCTACATAGTAATTCATTACGGTGATTTAATTAATTAATTTATTTAGAATTTCAGCTACAATTTTGAGAAGAATTATGGATTCTGAGTGCTTACATTGCTGCACAATAACGTACATTTTGGTTTTATTTGGAGCAGATAAGGAATGTGATTTAAATAAGATGTCGAATGACAATATGCATTTTACCAGTGTGTGACACCAGGCTTTACAAAACGGTAATTATAATGGACGCAGTTTCCGGAAAACAATACAAAAAGTTCTCAGCGCTGTATCTTCACAAAAAGAATCGCTGCTGTATAAATAATCTGGTACGCAATAAATTGGAGTTAAATCAATGTTGTATCGCAAACTACACACACTCGGACACAGTTTGCGATAGGAAATTTGAAATCCATCAAATGGTGGTCGATTCCACTACGTCCCACTGATGTTGACTTTCCAACATTGACATTAAATGTAATGTTCAACAGAAAAATGGCTGACTAGATGTGATTGCAAAACGGATATCGTCACGTTTGCATTGTTATTACTAATATAATAGCCCAGATTTGTCTCTCACTGATCCGGTAACGCTCTGACGTCACCAACAGTAAAATTCGCGCCACAGCACTGCGAGACGTTAAACAGCATTATTTCATTGTTAGAGAACCTAAATTTCAGTCATTTTAAATTTAAAAGAGTAATTGTCGTTCTAATATCAAATTCAATGGCTCTAAAATAGTGAAATAAAAGTTGCTATCGATTGATATAAAATTTATCTCGCTATGATCAAGAGTTCCCGAGAAATTTTAAATTATATTAAACATATATATCAAATTAATTTCCGTTTTTTAATAAAGTAGTAAATTGCATCAGTAGTATATCATGCGCGTGATATAGTTCGGACGCCACGATGCATCTGATTATTTATTGCAATCGTGATGATATAATTCGATAATATTTTTTGGCAACGTTTGACAAGCAGAGAAGTTCTTTGTTTTGATAGTTAAACAACGAAAAATACTTCACACGGAATGTTGTTTACCAAGAGTTTTGTGTTTTCAGTCAAACATAAACATTTCTCTCGCATATATATCTATTTAAGCACGTCAAATTTGACGGGAAATCTCTCGAATTAAAAGGCAATTTGCACCCTAGTTCTCTAATATTTATTAATCGAGCGGAAGTGGTCTTCAGTAAACTTTCTCGTATAGGGGAACGGTGGGTAAAAGTACGCGGGCGGCTAAGAATACGCACGGCAATTTTACCTTGTTCGCAACACTGCAGAGAATCGCCATTGCGACCTTTTAGTAGTGTTGCTTCTGTGTTAAAATACGAAGTATTACCATTGCTGTACTTCAATTTCCATTTACAAGGCAAATTTCACTTTTCTATCCAATTTTTCGATCACAGAACGCAAGTGTTTGTCGTTATATAAACTGAACCAAAAATTTAAAGGCGCATTTCAAATTAAAGCACGTATCATAAGCTACACGTTGGTGTAAATTAAGTTTATCTATCTACGGCATTTTGGCACCAATCGGCGGTTTAGTCAACGGCTAACGATTAAAGACTTAGGAGTCCAAGAGTTCGCAGAATTTTTGCACCGTAATTTGTAATTCATCTTTATAAATTACAAAATTAAATCCGGCTAATACTTCATGCTTAATAATTAATAACACAGAGCTTAAATGCACAATATTTTCAGAAACATAAAATAAATTAATTTCTAATTCATTAACATAAACTGAGAAACATTCTTTACGGTATTTTAAATTTTAATATAAAAAATGACATTTGTTATTACACGCTAATATACAGATAGATAAAGAAGAACAAGCAGTGTTGCACTTTATTTTCACAAACATGGTGAAATAGATACAGATAAGTTGCTAGACTTATTTTACGGGACAAAATATTTGCCCGGACACTTACTTGTTAGGGTGACGATTTCCGATGGATTGAGTTCGAAGTTGACTCCAAGGCACGCATCCGACGCAAGGGGTGACAAACGATCTGAAATAAAGATTATTGTGCTTTTTAGAAAAGTTTACGCCCAGGAATAGCGAGCGAATTAAAATGTAGAAATTAAGGATGCTATTGTCTTAATTGCTATCAGAGGCTCCATCCTATAAAAGCAAAACGGAGAGAGAAAGGAAAAACCCCAGAAGTTTGGTGTGAGAAAAACGAACTGCGCTGTCGAGTTGCGTAGTTTCTGGAGCATAATCTCACCATCAGTTGGAGTTTGGTCAGCAGTGTAAGCTGGTGAACTGATAAGACAATGAGCGCTATTAAAAGTGCTGTGAATTTATTTATAAAAGTGCTGCGAATTTATTTATAAAAGTGCTGCGAATCTATATAAAAGTACTGTGAATTTATAAAAGTGCTGCTTAGTTTTGCTACCCACTATAATTCAACACAGATACTAATCTTTCGGAAGTCACAGAACGTCCGACTAAAGATAAATATTTTTGGCTACAAAAAACAGACGCCGTTTGCAGACAAAAAATTTTATTAGTATAGTTTTTGAAGAAAATCAATCCATTGGTCAATATTTATCTGTTCATAAAGACTCTTTCAGCAATCCGCCAACCAACAGACGCCTCGAGGAAGCGGTTGTCGGTGATTGACCTAAGATGATGAAATTCAAAGCTTTATGACTTATAAATTTTAGTCTAGTCGAACCTAAAATCGAGCCTATCTTCCGACCCGGTTTTTGGATTAAAAAAAAACTGGTTTAAACCGAGTAAAAAAAACGGTTAACCGAAACCAAAAAACCCCGCCGGTTTCGGTACCCCCATACCAAACTTCCGCACCACAACAGCGGGAGGACGTTTGGCTCCCTACGTATGATTTAGCATGCAACAGGTTCACATACACGGTGTATCCTCAGTGGAACCGGTTTCGAGCCTGGAAGCCTCCGGCCCCGAAGCCGAAACTTATCACTAGGCCACCGCGGCCCCCACACAAATCACAACAAAAGAAATGTTGTAAGTTATTTATAACTGTAAATATTCAAGCGGTATTGCAACGGTTTTCTTAATATAAACCAAAGAGTATATCGAATTTGTTCCCTTTTGTTTTTGTACCTTTTAGTATGTTCACAAAATGAATGATTATAAGATGTGGTCGTATCCGGAGATATACACATATTTTTTTAAAGTTAGAAGCCGGAATCATGACAACGCAATTAAGCTATAACTGTTTCGAAGAATATAATGCTTTGAAACGATTATGAAAAAAATAACAAGGAAATACTATGTTCCAGACAAGTCTACTACTCTGGCATTTACACTCAGAGACAACAAAAGGTAACTAGTTTTCCACAATTAATAGCCCAATGGGAAGAGAGATACTTACTAGTCGTTTGAAGTTCCACCACATGCGGAGCTCTCTTGTGAATCCTTAGGCAAGCATAACCACTATTACTGAAAAAATAGAGGGAATTTTTAATACACAAAGCTTGAGACTTAAAATGCAGCATGTTTACAAAACACAATAAGATAGCATGCCTTGACATTTAATAACATAACAAAAAATTTTATGGTCAAAAATGATTCTGCCGATGAGTTATGCAAACAAACCTTCTCGACTGGTGTCACTGAAAATTGTATAAAAGTATCAAAATTATCTTTTCCAATGATAGTCGAAGGACTTTTCAAAAGCATTGAGAAGTCCCCAACTCATGGATTAGATGGGGTGATCCAAACTTCCCTTTCGGAATTCCTCTGGTAACGCTGAGCACAGAGAAGAAACTACTGATATGAACCACCTGAAATGTCGAATCATAGCTGCAACTGAAATCATAACTCGGGAGATGCTTAACAAAGACATGTAAGGAGACCGACTATCGTCTTGACGACTGTCAAGCGACTAATAGTATACATACCGAAATGTACTGAAATGGATATAAAACTTTGTACTTCGTTTTTAATATTTTTTGTACAAAATACAGGGTGATTCTACGGTCGTGGGACAAACTTAGAGGGACGATCAGCATCCAAAATCATATAGGAATATGGGTGCGCAAGCGCCATCTGGAGGCAGCGGATAGCATTTAAAATAAAACTGCGCTGCCTAAAATGTCGATATCTTTCTGAATCTTAAAGGTATTGAACTCGAATTTTTATATAAGTTGCGCTGAAGTTGAGAAAGGAAAATAACGCTACCTTTCGCGCATGCGCTGTAAAAATTATTTACTAAAAATGTTTATATCTTCTCTAATTTTCAAAGTATTTAGATCACAATTTAACACGATGCTTCTCTGATACATTGTCACGTATTCTGTAAATTTCATACAATTTGGTTGAAAACTCTGCAAATTATAAGCAAAAAACATTCGGAAAAATTTGGGATTTTTTAAAGATACCTTTATATCTTCCCAAATATTCATCCTATTTTTACGAAAATGCAGGTAAATATTGTACGCATTACACAAAAGAATTGATAAAAGTTTCAAACCATTATCACTTTTCTGTGAAGCGGGATTAGCCAAAATGCCCTTTTCGACTTATTCAATTTCTGGTCGGTCCTCTAAATGCCTCCGAGACCAAATCTTCAATGCAAATTGCGAGTTAAAACCTATTCTTTATATGGTCGAAGTCCTATGATATATTTAAAAAATGCGCATATTTCAAAAAGCGTCTACAATTGTAGCCAGCGTTGTATTTTTTTAAACGCCATATACTGCTGCCTCGAAGTTTGTCCCATGACCGCAGAATCACCCTACATATGTGCATATGTATTTATTATTTTGAGTAATACGAGTTTGTCACCCAGGCATTCTTTTTCCATTACAAAGTGTCACAAATTCCACAGATTTAAGTTCCAAATTCTGATCAATATATATTCACAATCGTTATTCTCATTATAAGCCGAAAGTAATGTCTCAAATATCAAAACTCGATTCTTTTTCACTTAACATCGGCAGTAACTATTCTACCACCCTTTTCGAAGCAGTAACTGATATTTTAAATTCGAAATCGGTTAAATTTAATACGACGACTAAACGAGAATGCGTGATGCCGAATTCCGAGAGTTGCGAATATTTCATCAACGAATATTGCAGTGGTGATTAATTATGCAATCAGATAAACTTCAGAGGTCCCTCCCTTGAAAATTCTAATTCCAAGACTCGATCTAAGATATTAAGAAGACTTTGATGAGATTTCTGTATATGGGTAGAAGCGATGTTATAAATTATATTCAGATTTCTTCCGATATTAATTTTTTGGGGGACCCGTGTAATTTGAGTCAGCTTCTGAACAAAAGTGGTTCTTTAACAATGTACAGGCTGATTCAGAAGTCCGGAGTAACTTTAAAAAATAAATAATTTACAAAAGTATGAAGATATAAAAGTGTCGTTTTTACCAAAAGGCTGGACACGAAACCAGAATTTAATGACAGCACAGTTTACAATGTGCACTACTAGATAGTACTACATTTGCTGATGCGATGTGTTATATAAGACAATGGGCGGAGAAAAACAGCTAGCAAATATTCAGTATGTGCCCTCCATATAGGAACAAGCTGGCAGACAAGGGATGCCATTTTTACTTTCTCCTATAAGAAGAGTAAAGTATTGTAATCGTCAAAAAATTTGAACTCGAGATTTTGACGTATCTCCGCGTTTTAGACCTCCCTGAGACCGAAAAACAGAATTTTGGAATTATGTCTGTCTGTCTGTGAACACGATAACTCGAAAACTATTAGAGCTATGGAGATGAAATTTGGTATGTGATCTTTACACATAATCTGTAGGTTTTTGTCAATTTTTGAACAAAATCCGTCCACGGGAAGTCTGTTTGTCTGTATGTCCGTGTTCATGTGAACGTGATAACTCACAAACTTAAATAGCTGGTTGGAAAAAATGTGGTACACATTTTTACTTTCTCGTATACGAAGTATACAAAGAGAAAGTATTGTAATCGTCAAAAAATTCGAACTCGAGACTTTGACGAACCTCCACGTTTTAGACCTCATTGAGTCCGAAAAACACAATTTTGGAATCATGTCTGTCTGTCTGTGAACATATGATAACTCCAAAACTAACGGGGATGAAATTTGGTATGTGGTCTTTAAATCTAATTTGTAGGTTTCTATCAAATTTTGGACAAAACCCGTCCACGGGAAATCTGTATGTCCGCGATCATGTGAACACTATAACTCAAAAACTTGAATAGCTAGATGGATAAAATTTGGCACACAGTTTTATCGTCATGAATGTAGGTCCGTACAAAATTTTGGGCCAAATCCGCCAAAAAGAGGCGTTCAAATTGCATATTCAATTTTCTTAAATCCAATTCTCATGCGCATGCGTACTGGTAGCAATCTGTGCACGCGGAAGGATTACGTGGCTTTTTCCTTGAGCCGGCAAGAGGTCCGCATCTCTTTCAATTTGATTCTTTACCTAAATATTTTCTGATACTCATTGGATCCTGGGTTACAGTAGGTTCGAATTTTTTTATCCACGCGGGGGGAGGAGAAACAGAACCTTTTTTGGGAACTGTATGAGAAAGTTTAGGGGAGACCACTCCCGCTGGTTATCATCAGGAATGTAGGTTTGTATCAAATTTTGAACCAAATCTGTCAAAGGGTTGACTGTATAATCGCATACTTTTGAACGCAATAACTTCTTTAAAAAATTACTTTGATAAATGAAATTTGGTATGCGGCCTTCTTAACTTAATGGTAGATTTGTGTCCAATTTTTGTGTCAATCGGCTAAAAAAAGGGCTTTCAAATTCCAAATTCTGTTTCCTTTATCTTACACCCAGCCCTATTGGTAATCACGCCGGCTTCCAATTCCACTTCCGCGTTGGACGACCTTCTGAAATCGTGGTATGACGTTTCGCTTATTTTTGTCTCCACTCCATTAGGGGTTCTTATTCGTTTCACTGCCTTTTAGCTTATTTTTTTCTCTACATGCGTTAGGAGTACACGAGAAAGTTTGGGGGAGACCGTGACCGCAATTTTTGAAGGTTTGGCAGAACATAAGAGATGCAAATGTTGCTTGATGTTGTAAAAAATTATAGTTCCTCATCTGATAACAGAGCTCCTAAGTGGACACTTTGAATATTTACAAGCCTACCTACAAACGGCATTTTTTTTCTTCATTAATTTGCGATTTATTGTTTTTTAAAGTTGTCCAAGACTACTGTATTACCTAGTATATTAAACACATACAATTTTTACTAAAGAATATGTAATTACATTAAGAAAACTGATTCGATAATTTATCTTCGCTTTCAAAACTCTATTACCGAAACAAACAATACGACGGGATGTTTAATGCAGTATTAGGATTATATATTAAAAGATAGCAAAGAAATTTGTAGAATATATAGTTTATGCACTCACTGTGTTCTCGTATTACTCATGTGAATCTGTAGTTTCGAAAATAACTCACGTTGAGTTTTCTTGCTGAATTTCATCAAATATTTTTGTCAATATGCAGGCGATGGTTGATTTAATATCTGAAGTATTTTCTCCGAATCTTTTACTCCTGCTTCAAGTTAGATGCTAAATGGTGAGCAACAGTCAATTCGCAGCTAACATTTTTTCCCTCATATCTTTTTATGGTTTTAAAAGACCTTCTAACGGGGACATGACGAAATTAAAAACCAAATTTGTTCAAAAGTGATTTTAAGATATTGCCGATGCCAAGAGTTCATATGCATGAAGAAAAATTTCTGGTGAATTTCATTTTCCTTAATATTTTCCTGAAAACTGATAACAATATATACCTTTGCCCCAATGTAGAGATTAAATAATGAGGAACGATCAATTCGCACCAACAAAACTTTTTCCTGATCCTTTCAAAGATTTTAAAGACAGATTCTAACGCAGGTAACTCAAAAAGAAAATCAAGAATCTCGTTGGTTTAAGAGTGATTTAAAGAGAAAGTTGTATGTTAAGATGTCATGTGTATGACGTGAAATTCACCGAGTTTTCTTTAATATTTTAAACGTTTCTGAAAACTGATAACATCACATATAATGATTCGCTCAATAATAAGCAAATCTATATTAGAATTGTCCAGAGGTGTAAGTAACGGTCATGTGGTTTGGTTTGGCTACGTGCCAAAGAGATTAAGACTCAGACGGTCTGTCTACGTCTATAAATTAGCCTACACTGTTTTGAATTTATGCTGTTTCACCAACGCGTGGTAAAAAAATTCCGTTACCCGTTTAGTTGCTTCATTCTAGTATTCTCGCATCGCCGATAAGTTTTTTTAAATCAGCGGAAGATCGTTATTTCAACAAAGGATAAGTATCTTTAAATTTTTTTACTATTTGCTTTTAATTAGTTCTGATTTGAGTGTTGGTAAATGAGCTACTTGATTTGATTAATAAAGGATACTTCCGTTATTTGTGGTGTATTATATCGCGAATCACTATTTGTTATTTTTAAAGTTTTTTACTAATTGCTCTAAAAGTTCTGATTTGAGTGTTGGCAAATGAGTTGTTTTTTAAGCTATTAAAAATGGTTCTTTCATAAGATTCGAATTTGTGGTGCATATTTTTTATTTTGTAACTTTCGTTTTTGTTAAGATAGTTCTTTCTTAAGATTTGAATTTGCATTATTTTATTTAGACAAAATGAAAGTAATTGTTAAAAGTTATTTTTTGCTTGCTATAAATTTAGAATAACTTGTTTTTTGTTAAAATAGTTCTTTCTTAAGATTTGAATTTGATTTTGCATTATTTTAATTAGACAAAACGAAAGTAACTGTTAAAAGTTATTTTTTGCTTGCTATAAATTTAGAATAACTTGTTTTTTGTTAAAAGTGTTCTTTCATAAGATTTGAATTTGTGGTGCATTCTGTTGCGAATCACTATTTGTTTCAATCAGATTTTAACATATTTTGCAAAACAAAAGTTGGTGTCAATTGATTCATCATTTCTGTTTTTCATTCTTTTTTTATTTCTTAAACTCTCCGCCAATGTGGATGAGATTTTCTACTACAACTTTCGTTAATAAATCTGTGACATTCAGATTTGAGATATTGTTGGCAAACTAAAAGCCCGACTTAGACGGGCACAAACATTCTAGTTCAAGAATTTCCAAAAACATAATTTCGCCTAATATTAATAATAACCGTGATTACATTTACAGGTAAGTACTGAAATTTAAATATAAATAATTAACGTGGCTGAATTTTACAATTCCCAAAATGGTTCGATTACTAATTACGATCAATGTTTCTTTACAATTTGGTATTCCTACTACATACCAAAAATTAATTCTGACCGTTGCAAAATCCGATTCGTTACCAATCCTTTTTCAGTAAACATCGGCACACACTATTATATCAATATTTCGGAAACAGCAATTGGAATCCTCTCAGATTCGAAAATGGCGAAATTTAATACGAAGTAATGAGAATGCGTGACGTCGAACCCCGAGTGCTGTAAATATTTCATCGACAAATATCGCAGTTGTGATAAATTATGCAATCAAATCAGCTTGGAAGGATCTTTTCTAGAAAATTCTGATTCCAAGACCAGCTACGAGATCCTAAGAAGACTTTGATGAGATTTCTATGCATAGCGAAGTATTGGTCTAAATGGACATTTGATTTCGTCAATGTTTGTGTAATTCATTTATTTTTTGTGTAGCATCTGCACAATTTTACCAGTCTGATTACCGTCGTCTTCTGAACAATGCTAAGTATCACACGCGAAATACATATCGCATCGTTCCTTTAAAAATGGAATGACTGAAGACGTGCAACTACTATTTCGAGACGAATTCATGGACAGAACTGTAACTTGTTCAAATGATACTAGCTTACACAAAATGCAAATTCTAATCAGTGGCGGCTCGTCCATAAGAACTGCAGTCCCCCCTCCCTGAAATTATTTTAAAACATTGTATTTTCCTTTTTATTCTAAATGGCTTACTTTTCCACTTTGAGAATTCAGTAATCAACGGAAATGGCAAAAAGTAATAAAGAATGTAAAAGGAAGACGAAAAATCAACCAAGAATTAAGAAAGAGAACAGAGCAATTTAAGTCAATTCATTTACCAAAGATAAATACACAATGTCTTACCATCCTGAAGTAACGTGGACCACGTACTGAGCATACGTTTTACTGGTGCCGATAGATGTCGCCATGGTGGACGCACCGGCCACGGAAGAGTAGTGGTGATGCGGCGGCGCTTCCTGCGTGCAGACCACCCTTTTGACCACGTCTCCCGTCGTGGCGTTGGACACTCGGAAGGACCCGTTTTTGTGGCTGATGTCGTAGGCTAAGCGTCCGTCTAGCCCTCTCCAGTGGCGGTATACAGTGAACCACTCGGGGTAGTGGCACTTGGCGTGAGGATGGTTGGCTGAAAAAAATCACACGTAATTTAAGTCAAAGGCTAATGAATAAAATGACACAAAATATGCAAAGTTAGGGATAATACAGACATAACAAAAGTAACAAGAAAGAGAACTGTGTGGCACATGCACGCCACCAGTAAGAACAGCGCCACTGTGTGGTGGGAATTGCGAAGAGCTAGTCTGGGCTGAAACACCAGCCAGGGAACATGTAGTCCCCGGACTAAAACTTTGTTAATGGTTAATTAATTATTTGAATGTTTACCCTTTTATATGCTCTGGGTTTGTGTTATGCGAATGTCTAATGTTAATGTAATAAAATTAATCACTTTTAAAGAGCCAGCCGGTGTCATAGTTGCCATCCAATAAAAAAACAAAGATAGTATGCAACATATTCATCAGAATTAAAAATTAATTACCATTTTTTAAGAAAATAATCGCATTTCCTTTAACGTCTTATGAGTACGAATATGTTGCCTTAATTTGCTCTTCTGTCTGAAATATTCTTTTCTGATTAACAACGAACAATAACACATTCTTAACAGAGCAAGTTAACCCACCAATTTATGCTTCAGAATAAACAGAATCTTACAATAGAGAAACAATATCTTACAATCTTGACATGCATTACTGAAAATGGTAGGTACTTTGAAAACCTCTAGTGAAACGTATTATGTGCCTAACGATTGTTGTATTGTTTAGTTGTGGTTAATAAAGCAATTTAAATAGCTCCTTTTATTGTTCTTGCGATGTCTTTCTGTTCATGAAAAACATTGCTATTGTAATTCTATATGAATATGGTTAACATTTTTGTTCTTTGCATCCCTTCAAAATTTTTCTGTTGAACTTTGAGACATCCTATATATACTTCAATATACTATCAGCCTGTATTGATCTTAAAAATCAACTTTGTCGCATTGTAACTATAATTTACGAAACTTTTAGCACACCTTTTTAAAAAATTAAGGCACTAACTATGATGGGATAATTTGTTTTTTGTAATTAGTGAAACGGTACTTAATACTAGAAAGCAGTGGCGGTTTTTCTCACAGGGGCTAGAGGAGCTCGCCTCGTTCCACAAGAGCCCGAGGGACCTCAAATTCTATTCGAAGCACATCGCACTGATAAGCCAACATGGAATTTACGACATTGGATAGGAGGTGGGGCTTCACAACAATTTAGCGCCTGTAGCCTAGTATTGCCAAACTCCGTCACTGCTAGAGAGTAATTTGTACATTTCAAAAAAGCTCAAAGGCAGTACCTTTGGTGAGTCGCATCGTTCTGGAACCTTCCAGTGGCGTGAAGAGGCCATCACAAGTGGCGTCGCCGGACTGCGCCACAAGGTAACCGTTGCCATCTTCCGTCTGCTCGTATACCTGAATAAATTCATATAATGAACAATGTTTAATTCGAAGGAAAAAGACTACATAATAACAGTATTTATAAAAACAAAAATGTTAGGAAAGAAGAGTCACTACACTTGGGGTTAGTTAATAATAACTCGGAACTATTCGTAACCAATAAATCACTCCGTTTTCAGAAAGTTCTCTGTAGTTAAGAGAAATACACCGTTCTCCGGGTTCTTCCACTAATCTTTAAGGCACTTGTGAGTTTTAACATATAACTATGTCACAACTAAGAAAAGTAGATGTCGCTGCAAATGCTATTTACTGCGCATGTGTAAAACGTTAATGAAATTAATTCATGTAATCAGTATTCCTTCTGTGTTCAGTATTCCTTGTGTGTTTGTCTCCATGTTAAAATAAAAAGTTTAGAAACCTGCTCAAGGTAAGCTCAGCTTTAATTTCTCTTTGCTAATTAAATATATATCTGCTTACTATTTAAAGAAATGCATAGAAAACTTAACAAACTAGAAAATGAAAACTAAACCTGAAAATGTTTTTGTGAAACGGCGTAAATAAATGCAAATACGTTCATTTTAAATTACGATCCGTCTTTTATTTAAATTTTTGCATTAATTGTTAATTATTTAACTTCTGCTGTTCACCGCTTTTCAAGTCCATCGAGGAAATGAAACGGATAATCTTTAATCCGAGATTTTACAAGGATGATAAATCTTGGAAATTTCCTACCCAATTTAGGTACTAAACAAAAGTATTGAAATTTCACTATCGTGGTCTTATCTCCAATCACAGCGAAGCTTATCGATTTTGCATGAACATCCTAATACATAATACATTTTTCGTGACGTGAGGCACTGAGTATAAAAAGGAACTGCGAGAAAGTTGTGGTGCAGTTCTATTTGGTAATTTTAACGACGAAAAAAAGTGACTGTACATAATTAGTTTAAATATTTTGAGTTTTGCGAACATTTATTTAATAATAGTGTTGCGAAGAAATTCGTCTTATTTGAGTAAATTTTCAATCCATCTTTTAACATCTTCATTATGTCCGGTGGGGTCCAGTCATTGAGTAAATGTCAACACGTATGCCCCTAACTGCACCTCATTTTATGCTGTGTAATGACATCACGTCTGTGTTCTGTAACATGAGTACTTGATTTCAAAATGGGCGCGGCGCGCTTCAAGTACCTCACGTAATAGCACGTATCGACCAGAATACGCTCATCTGCAAATCCCTGTACCCATGGAAGAACAATATCGAAATAACATTTAAAATATTAAAAAAAACCATAATTTTTTAAAAGAATTCTTAATTTTTATAACAAATCAGCATAAATATTGGATCATACTTTAAGAAAACTGCAAAAATTCTACAAATAATTCAATCTCTTACAATGACCAAATTGTTTCTGGCTATCATAAAAACATATTCAGACTTATGTATAATGAACATTTTCGCACACGTATGAAACCCAACTTTTCGAAGTGGTTTGTGGAAAAACTACCCAATTTTTTGTTCGCACAGGAGGCAATCGAATGAACTCTACATTGTTCGAAATAACCAAACAGAAAAAAAATTAAAAGAGTTGTTGATGCCACATCCAACAAACACTGACTCACTCCTTTAAGAAAAAGAAAGAAAAATCGAGCACCCTCAGCTTTTTTTCTTACAAAAATCCGTCTAAAAACTGCTAAAAGTTTTGAAGTGCAAAATAAAATATAAAAGAGAACTTTAAAAACTCCAGAATGTAATCTTACTATCGTAACAAAGGAAGGATAAGTACGGCGGGGCGAGAAAGAGAATATATTTTTTCTTCTTTTACTTTTCTTTTGTTGGCATCAGCAATCAGCGAGTCACTTCTGCCTTCTCGTCTTGACCTTTTAGGAAATAAAATAAAGCGACACACACAAGAAAAAGAGAGAATTTCGATCCAGAAAGAATTTAGCTCCGCAGGGGAGAATTTCTGATGGTAAAAATACGAGGAGATAGTTAAGGAAGACATTTTGGGCCACGGATGCGAATACTCCAACAGATGCTATCAGGGTTCATACTGTATATATGATAGTGAAATTCAGGAGTTTTTAAGGATTTTTTCAGGAGTACAGTACCGAAAACTCAGGAGATAACGTAAAAAAATCAATCGTAGGTGAGAAGGCGTAGTGAGGAAAATTTTTATAAAATTAGCAAAAAAGTATACTAAATATCAATTCTCCCATCTTTCCCGATTGCGGTGACTTAGCGCATGCGCGGTACTCTTTCGGCGCTAAGTAAGGTCAGAAGTAAGAATTCCGGCGACTTTCTATCAAAAAGGAAACGTCATATTTTTATGCTTCATCATAATTTTATCTTTTGCTCTTCGATTGTAATTTTTCAGGAGACAAAAGAAGTATCAGGATAAAAAACACAATTTTCAGGGCCCTTAGAAAAAAAAAAGCAAAATTCGGGAGTTTTTCAGGAATTTCAGGGGGGGGGGGCCCCGAACCCTGTGCTATTGATATCCATATCTGTTATTGTGCGATGACGGTGCAGTAAAACTTCGATTAACCGTCAATTTCTGTTGTCCGTCTATTCGGTTATCCGTCACAGACCTGGTTCGGAGAGTGACGGCTAATTGAAGTTTTACTGTATATTGATTGCCATGATGACATAATTGGCTATTTCCGAAAAATGAAAACGGTCGTTAAAAGTAGGTAAAAGTTGAAAGAAAAACCGGTTATAGTAGTTAAATTCAATTTATTATTTTACCTACACCCAAAATGTTCCAGTATTAATACAGATGGAGGTAAATTATTAACACAGGAGCAGAATTATATCCGGTGTTCTGCACCATGACCTCAAACAGTTGGAAATGTTCTGCAGGCAGTTTGTCCAAATTTGCCGGATCACAGTAAAATGCAAAATAGATATAAAATACTAATTAACCAGTAGAATTTTTATTACTCATTAATGCAAAACATTATATTAAATTTAATTATTTAAAACCAAGGCATACATTCAGAATTTACAAGTCTGTCAATGACTTTTGAAGTCAGATAGTAGTTTGTAGTTCCTGTACATTCTATACACGCAGCTGTCAACGTGCCTGTTTCGGATCTTCATCCCCAGTGACGTCAGCCCCGATGAAGGCGTGGCTTTCTCGTAAGCTACGCGATGGAGAGTTATTTTTGCCATTGCTCCAATCTCTGGAGACTGCGTTGCGCGAAACGTGGAGAGAGAAGGCATGGCATAAAGAGCGCCTCGCTTTGATTGTTCTGCAGAACATATCCTGTTTTTTTTTTGTGTGTGTTTTTTTTTTCAGGATGAAATGTTCTGCAAAGACCGCGTTTGTTCTGCGACATACGTCGCACTTTTAAGCACTTTCTGCTTCCGGGATGTACATTTTTATTACTTTCGAAAAAAGAAAACAGGATAGTAGTTGAAAGTAAGTACCAGTCCAAAAAAATGTTTTAGTAATTGCATTCAACCTGTATTTTCACCAGTTCCAGTGTTAACACAGCTGACGATATATTATTATGGCGGGGGTTTCGGATATTGTCGAAAAACAAAAACGGTAGTTGAAAGTAAGTAACAGTTGATAAAGATTAAACTGCTAATAAAAACGGACTTCGCAATTAGATTTAACCTATCATTTTCACAAACGTATTTTCATTAGTTTTCGCAATACCGCTTCAATTTACGATCCGCGTTATTATTATATATTTGTTACTCATTGATATTATGAGAAAAAATAATATTTGCATACTAAAACATTGCTGCAAAAAGTACTTGATCTGTTTATTTTGAGTTTTAACTATCGAATATGAAGTGTTTTATTTCATTTACCTTTGAGTTATAATTTAAATATATAAGATAAATTTTTATCTTCTTAGAAACATACGATATTATCTAAATTATTTAAATATCTACGAAAGTATGAACTTGAAGAAGAATGAGAATTAAATTTATCAAATATAGTTATTTCCTAATGCAAATTTCACGGAGCAAAATTAGAAAAACTTTTTATTTAATCACACCTCACTTAAATTTGAATAAACTAAAAACTATCCATTGAATAATGCATATTTCTGTCAGAAGTTATGGAAGAAATGAATTCCTGCGTGTCCAAACATGGCTGCTCATCAACCAACTCAGTATTGGCACAAGAACTAAATGAAGACTACGCTAAATAAAGACGAATAGTTGATTCGAAAAAACAGGGAAGATACTTACGAAACACCTGAATTTGTCTTCATCGGCTTTCGCCACACGGTGCTCTAGTTTGCCCACCAGGTAGCGAGTGGAGCCTTCTTTCCATGTTGCCAAGCAGACGAGTTCTTCCGCTGAAATAAATAAATAAAATCAATCATGAATGAGTATACCAACTGATACGAGAATAAAGCGGCAGATATCGGTTTATTTAATACTAGAATAGAATCATATGCGGAAAAAGTAAATAGAAATGAATAATCTGAACTTTATTTAAAATTCCAAAACAAATATTAAAATAAATGCAGTTGAAACTGAAAAATAAATCAAGATCGAATTTCTTTTCTACTCTTATAAAAATTCTTTCTCTTTTTAATTTTGCAAGATAATATTGATGGATTTAAAAAAAAACGAACCCAAACTCTATGATTTTACGATTTAATCATTACAATCAACAATACTCATTTTTTATAATACAAAAAATGTACATAAATATCATTTCAGAATGAACTAAAAAAGAAATATATATAATTCACGAATCGCGCCAAAGAAAATAATATAAAGCTAAATATATTATGGTATTTTATACCGGAATGATACAGTATCCGAAATAAGTAAATAGTGAAACGAATAAGAATATTTCATTAAAGTTTTCTAGAACAAAAAGTTAAACAAATA
>BGPR01004053.1:58620-81990 GCA_013235015.1 Araneus ventricosus
CCCCCCGCGTGGATAAAAAAATTCGAACCCACTGTAACCCAGAATCCAACGGCTATCAGAAGGTTTGTAATTGCAGATTATAGTGATTTAAAAATATTTAGGTAAAGAATCAAATTCAAAGAGATGCGTTGCTCTTGCCGGCTCAAGGACAAAGTGACGTAAGTCGCTCCATAGCTTCCGCGTGCACAGAAATTGCTTCCAGTACGCATGCGAGTGGAGATAACGGATTCGTTTCAAAAGTAAAAAAAATTGAATATGCAATTTGAACACCTCTTTTCTAACCGATCGAGAAGAAAATTGGGCACAGATCTATAATTAATGTTAGAATCCGTGATAACAAGTTTTATTTATCTAAGCCAAAGGGCTTATGAGATATAATTTTTACAAGTATGCGATTATACAGACCGACAGACAGTCACCCTTTGACGTATTTGGCCCAAAATTTTATACGGACCAACATTCATGAGGATAAAACTGTGTATCAAATTCTATCCATCTAGCTATTCAAGTTTTTGAGTTATAGTGTTCACATGACAGCGGGCATACAGACAGACAAACTTTCCGTTCACGGATTTTGTCCAAAATTTGATAGAAACCTACAAATTATGTTTAAAGACCACATACCAAATTTCATCCCCGTAGATCTAATAATTTTCGTGTTATCGTGTTCACAGACACACATAATTCCAAAATTGTGTTTTTCGGACTCAGGGAGGTCTAAAACGTGGAGATTCGTCAAAATCTCGAATTCAGATTTTTTGACGATTACAATACTTTCTCTTTGTATACTTCGTATACGAGAAAGTAAAAATGTATATGAATTCAGTTCAGCAGTGGTTGTGTGATTTAACCAATACAAAATATAAATAACAATATACACTATATGCCCAAAAGTATCCGGACACTTGCAGATTTTCACATTTTTTAGAATTTCTCCGGAATGGTTTAACCGACTGCCTTTAAACTCTGGACATGTAAAGAATAGACAATAACTCACATTTTACATTGAAGATTCGGTCCTGAGGGCAATTAGGGGGCCGTCTACAAACTGATGAAGACAAAAAAGTTTTTGGCCCACCCCGCTTCACAGAATACTGATAACAAGATGAAACTTTCAGAAATGGTAATGTTTAATGTGCATAATATTTACAGGAATTTTTGTAAACTCAGCGCAAATATTTGGGAAGATATAACGGTTTTCTTAAAAAATCTCAAATTTTCCCACATGTTTTTTGCTTATAACATGCAGAGTTTTCTGTTATATTATACGAAACTTACAGAAATGATGACAATATGTTAGAGAAGCATTTGTGTAAAACTGTGGAAAAGAACTGTTGAATATTACAGGAAGTATGAGCATTTTTAGTAAATAGTGTTTTACTGCGCATGCGCGAAACATAGTGTAATTTTTCTTTCACAACTTTTAAGCCAGATATATAGGGCAACTTATATAAAAACATTCAGTTCAATATCATTAGTATTCAGAAAGATATCGACATTACAACGAGCAGAATTTTAGCTCCTGTCGAAGAGAAGCTAAAAAATGAGGGGTTGTACCCAAATTGATATTTTTTAAACTTATATCTTTAAATAGTTATATTGAATTGTATAGTGGTTAGAATTTGCTGAATGCCCATGAACACATCTAATATTCGTAACGAATAAAATATATATATGTGTAGAATTATTAAAATATTTTAAGAAAAGGAATTAATTAGATAAAAAATCGTTTCGCCATAAAATAAATATATTTAAAAATATCGTTTGGCCGTAAAATTGTAATATGTAACTTGTTAATAATCATGTAAATAATACAATTAAAGTAATAAAATTTTTGTTATTTATAGTGCCTAATTAGCAGGAATATAAGTTATGCACGTAATTGACAAGTGTTCATGGGTATGCAACAAATTCTAACCGTTATACAATTCAATATAACTATTTAAAGATATAAGTTTAAAAAATATTAATTTGTGTACAACCCCTCATCTTTTAGCTTCTCTTTGACAGGATCTAAAATTCTGCTCGTTGTAATGCCGATATCTTTCTGAATACTAATGATATTGAACTGAATGTTTTTATATAAGTTGCCCTATATACTTGGCTTTAAAGTTGTGAAAGAAAAATTACACTATGTTTCGCGCATGCGCAGTAAAACACTATTTACTAAAAATGCTCATACTTCCTGTAATATTCAACAGTTCTTTTCCACAGTTTTACACAAATGCTTCTCTAACATATTGTCATCATTTCTGTAAGTTTCGTATAATATAACAGAAAACTCTGCATGTTATAAGCAAAAATCAGGTGGGAAAATTTGAGATTTTTTAAGAAAACCGTTATATCTTCCCAAATATTTGCACTGAGTTTATAAAAATTCCTGTAAATATTATGCACATTAAATATTACCATTTCTGAAAGTTTCATCTTGTTATCAGTATTCTGTGAAGTGGGGTGGGCCAAAAACGTTTTTGTCTTCATCAGTTTGTAGACGGCCCCCTAATTGCCCCCAGGACCGAATCTTCAATGTAAAATGTGAGTTATTGTCTATTCTTTACATGTCCAGAGTTTAAAGGCAGTCGGTTAAACCAGTCCGGAGAAATTCTAAAAAATGTGAAAATCTGCAAGTGTCCGGATACTTTTGGGCATATAGTGTAATAAAAAATAACAATTTTTATACTTATGTCACTTTTGAATGCACATTAAAACGCAGTTCAGAATATTTATGCTTGATGATGCATTTTAATCAATATAACACGGAATTTCTAAGAACTAAGAAAACTATTATTTACACTTTTATGACAAATAATATATGAAAGTGATAAACACCACTGCTATCACAGACTATCTATTTCTATAGTCTCAAAATGTAATTTCTTTTGGTTTTACAAGAATGCATTAAATATTCCAACGAATTCTATTCAAAGGGAAAAAAAAACCTCCACTCGGAACGAAACTTATCAGACATCAGACGGAGGCAGATGTAAGCGCACAAGCAATCATTCCACGAAAATTGGATTGAAAAATGCTCCAAATGCTAGAATAAACATTTATTACAATGGCAATAGTAAACACTGAATAAATTACAAGACTGCTAGATCTACAAAAAATGCAAACGATAATTTTTAATCCAAAACCAACAGAAAAACATGATAAATAATAAATTCTACATTCGCAAGTCTACAAAATTGCAAACGATAATTTTCATTCGAAAACTGAATGCAAAAAAAAAAATGTGTCTGGAACTCATGGAGTGTTAACAAGATCATCAGCAAAGGAATTATAAATCACAAAACTCGCACTTACGAATATTTTATAGAAAAAATTATCTGAACTGAATTTTTTTCTTCTATCAAAATTATGAGGAAATCTTTTCTTTTAATCTTCTATAATTTCTCATTGTGGAATCTCAGCGTAAGTTCGTTAAATAGCCGTGATGTGAAAAAAACCAAGCTAAATCCAGGGTGTTTTTTTTTAAGAATGAATATTTATTTTATATTACATTCATCACAAACGATCCCTGTTCAATCAATACCTCCACTTAAGATTTTTTTTCTTCATTGAAGATATTAATCTAGGGATTAAAAAGGATTATTTTTAAAAGCGAGTGAGTTAATGGAAGAAGAAAAAAATAAGGAACTCTGTTCTTAAAAAGTTATAAGTTCATCGATTAAAGCTTCCAAATAAAAAAAAATACTACAGAAAGAGCTTCATCATAAGTTCAGAGGTTTATTTAAAACGTAGAAGGAATGTAAAAAATAATAATCTAAGAGTGGGGAAAGGGCATTAAAAGCAAAATTATCGCTTCAGATTTTTTTAAAACACTGTGGCGGAAAAAGCTCATCACAGCAGCAAATTCATCGATGAATTTTTTTTCATCGTATTAAATCGATGAAGAAATGCTTGCCAGTTGCAGAAAAATAGGGCCATTTACTACCCATAATCTCTGTAATACTTCTCACCATAAGGCGATGAACTGTTAATGTTTGTTTTTAATCGAAAAGGATTTAGAAAGCTATGAACTTCTATTAAGGGTTGATAACTCTCGTGCACAGAGAAAACGATTTTTTTTACAGACGTAAACAATATGTACGATTTTGAAGGGGGAAAAATAGGGATAATTCACCAAGCAGGTGCAATGTATTAAGTTGATACTTCTGTATCACTAGCGGGAAAACTTTGGGGTTATTTTGTAATTAGTTTTAGGTTCCATTCGCTTGAGTTTGAATAGATCTTATACGAAAAAAAGCATAAATTAAAGATTTAAAGAAAGGTGAAAAAATAATTTTCAAGCATGAATTACACTGAACAGATAACAAACCATGATTTCAAAACAAAATCAACCCAGTAATGGAATCGGTAATAAACCACCATTTTATGAATTTTGATTTCCTATGGAAAACTGCACCTAAGAGTGTGTAGTTTTCCATGCAAAATCTAACTGCAATTAATTGCATAACACATACTCGAGTGGTAATACAAGTTTCACTCAGCGGCGGCTCGTATTATGTAATCTTGGGGGGTGTTGCAACTTTCATCCTTTACTGCTCATGATGCATATTTGTACAACTTACATTTTGTGTCTTTATTCATTAACTTTGAGTAGTTTTATATATAAAGAATAAACTTATAACATTTTTTCTCTTCTAATAGATAAGTATTTTAACGAATTAATTTTAATAAAAAAATTTAAACTCAAAATTTGTTAAACTGAAATTTTGAAAACACTTGTATCGCGTATAACTAAAAATTATCGAAAAAATCCGTTGGTTTTCAAGGAGTTACACTCAAATTTTATTACTGTAAAAAAACTTTTTAAATTAAATTTTTGTTTATTGTTAATTTTCCTTCATTTTCTTACTTATTTTCAAAGTTTTAGCTCGCGAAAAAATTTTCCGCTGTGGTAAAATGTTTGAAACTCTGTTTCTAAGCTCAACTAGTGCTGCCGAACTCGATAGTTCCTCTTAAGCTTAAAAATGTAGTAGGGAAAGCCTGCGCTCTGTAACTACGCATGCGCGGAGGCAGAATTCGGTGATGGAACGATCCTCAGTTCTCCTATACTTTAAGTTACTTTCCCCTTCGCGCATCATCTTCGGGTAGTGAAAAATTAAAATAGGGAACTTAGTTTTCTGCTTCAGTTTTTCCAAGCGGCTTATTTGAAAACCGAAATCGTTTACTATAAAATTGCGTTAGATTGTTGATAGATTCAAATATTAAATGCGAAATAAAATAAATTTACACAATGGAAAAAGTTGGGGGTGTTGCAGTACCGCAGTCCATATGCATGAGCCGCCCCTGGTTTCAATAGTCTAAAAAATTGCAAACTTTTAGTACGTTTATAGTTGTAAATAATAAACTCGTAACGTACAAATAATATTTTTTTTTCGAATGCTCGAATTATTTCGAAACTTTGAAAATCACGTCTTGTGAGTAAATACAAACGATTATATTGAAAACAATTTCCTTGTTACATTTAATTTTCCCTTTAGATGATACGCGCTAAATTTTATTTTGCATTGTTTTTAAAAGTATTACTTTGGTAGTTAGGTTGCGGCAACAGCAAAAGATTCTTTTCACAGATAAAACTCTGTAGTTTACTCTTCCAAAGTTTCTCTCGAATGTTTTATCACACAAGCTGGAGCACTTTACGAGAGTTGCATCGATTTTTGTATAAAGGTCTTAGGAATAATTAACGATTTCTCCCATGGTATCTATGCATTTCTTTAAAGTTTCCGCAATTTTACAATATTTTAGATTATAATAAGTATTTCGACATGAAATTTTAGAGTAAAATTATACTATCATTCTTTTCTAAATCGTTAACTTCAAAAGAAATTTTGGTTAATTCATTCTAAACAATATTTTTGTCACAGAATACATCAAAATAATTTTCAAGAGTATCTGATCATTTACAGAAAAAAGATAAAGCTTAGCAACCACGCAAATAAATTATTATTATTTTTTAAAACCGAATTATCTTAATTAGATGTTTTATTAAATTTCCGATGGCTGTCGTTCAGACTTTTACAGTGAAATTATGAATTTTTTGAAAAAATTATGAAAGACCGAATCTACATAAAATACAAATAAATAGAAGTGTCAACTCACATCGGCACTTGAAAATTTCAGTAAAATACAGTATTGTAATTGCATAGACAAAAGAAACACTTATAATTAATTAATACTATCAACTATCTATTCAAGCATTAAATATAAGCGCTAAATTAAAGAAAATAATATTTTAGTGTATTGTTTAATTAGAAATGGAACTATGCTTTTATTCAATCGTTTCACTCAAAATTATCTCAGTGTTAGCGTAACATTTATTCCAATAGAATAAAACAATAAAAATAAAACCCATCAAATGATATAAAACGAGTTCTTTTAATTTCTATATTAATTTCGGAAATGCATTCAAAATTATATTGAAGTTCAACAATTACCTTCATTTTAATTAAAATAAAAAACAAACTCAACAAAACATAATAAATAATTTTAAATTAACGCATCATGTTATCTTCTTATCTAATTTCACTTTAATTAAGAAGGAACCTTTTCGATTAATTAATAAATAACACACAAATATTCATCAAAATAAAAGATGCTAGTTAGGAATTGAGTAAGCATTGCTACTTCAAAGGTGAAAATAAATTAATTACAATTCTAGTTTTTAGTACATACCAAGTACATCACAATTCGCTTAAATTCGAAATCAAATATAGTGAATAGATAACGTATAACTACTTCAATTTTATGCGTTGGTAACAAGTTAATCTTTTCTTTAAAAAGGTATTGAACTCTAACGAAATAATTAATTGATGTTGATCGCTCGAAGCTGAAATGCACTGAAATGATTTACTTAAACTACATCCGTTTGACAACCGTATTTTCGTGTTTAAAAATCGTCAAGAAGTGAAATCATGTTTTTGAATGCGATAAGTTATGTATCCTTAGACACTAATTTCATGCGCAGAATTTCTAGAGCAAGAAATAATCTTTTAATTAAAACTTGAGCTAGTTAAAAGATTAAAGCCACGAGAAGACAGTTTAAACGACGTTTTAGGGTTAGGATTTGCATATATTTACAATACGCTTTGAAACTACACAACGGCTATTTTGGGACGCAGTCGGGGGGGGGGGGGGTAGAGGGGACGATCGTCCCCTAGTTTTACAGGAAAAATTATATTTTTATTTCATTACCTGCCTGAAACTAGGAATTATAAAAAAGGCATTACTGTCAGGGAAAGTTAGCTACTTTCGTAACTTAATTTTTAAATTTTGTTGTCAGATGTCTATAAATTTTTTGCCCCCTCCCACTTGTTCCACTCAGTTGCCGCCACTATTGGGACGGGGCTCTTAATTTTCAATTGCGGTCAAATGAAAATGAAAAGAATGGTACGTGAGCACTCCATTTTCCACGCCACACCAATGTAGGGACGTTTAACCCACAGTTGTAAATTTAAGGAAATCAATATCAGTACTAACTACAACTGCAACGAGGCTTTCAACTTCACTAACAGTTGAATAATTAATGATAAACACATTTATCATAAAAAATACCTAAGCAAGTCGCTCGGAACTCAAACGGGAGGTACAGATCCTGAAATCCAGACACCTGTAATATTGCTTCGTTGAAATAACGTGACTACTTAAAGAGATGAGACAAATAATACATTGGCGAACATAATTCGATTCCGGTTAGGTCAGAATTCAGCATTCCAATAACTAGTATTTGAGATTTACCATAAACCCCTAGTTCCAAAAAACACTAAAGAATTGCATTTTATTGACATTTAAAATCATTTAAAGAAACACCATACCAGTTATGCCCTACCAGTCTGAACTATTAAAATACCTTCCAAACAAACATTGGAATTTATGCAGGCCAATCAGTGACGGACAATGTTTGACAAAAGGTAATTAATTATCTAACCCTTGTTGGTTCAAAGTAAAGCCGAAATAATAGCGAACTGTGTGGAATTTCAGTTAAATAGCACGCGGGAGTCAACAAGAATGAGTTTCGGTAATCTGTTCCGAAAACAGAATGCAACGCAAAGTAATCAATTGTCCAGCACGAGATGTACAATTACGGTTCAAATAATCCACTTTATGATGGCTTTAGGCGAATAGGCTATTAAATAGTTGGTGCGTAACTGAAATCGTGCATTTTTAACATAAAATTATTTCCTTCATTTTAAATTTGGTTGTTGTTTTTTTAAATTTGCATCATTTTTTTTTCAAATTCCCTTTCAATAAATAATTATTGAACCAAATTATTTTGCAATGTTAAAACTGAAAATGAAAATTATATAATAAAAGTTTTTGTTTTTATTTGCATATAAAAATAATGCAGGCAATTCGCGTAATAATGAAAAAATATATATATTGATTTTTTTTTTTGAAGATTCTATCCTTAACTTTTAATAAAAAAATATTAGCAGACGATTACTGTCTTATTTTAACTTGTTTTTTGGGATGTGGGATATGGTTGCTTAAAAAAAAATCTTCGTAAGTACATAAAATTTTTAAAATGAAAAATGAGTTATTCCAAAATCATATAAAAACAGGCCATCTCTAAGATTTGGATACTTTTATTTAATAAAATAAGTGTGAAAAATCTATCATATTTGTTCCATAAATTATCTGAAGATACCTTAGATGCATCGAAATAAATAATTTAATACACTGTCCAAAAAGTTTCTTTTTAAAGCAAATATATATCTATCAGTGAAAGATTTTTGCTAAAAGGAAAATAATGATTTGCCAATGATTTATTATTATCAAAATTATTAGCTGTCTTTTAGAATTTCATTTATGAATTTATATTGGATTCATTAAAAACAGTATCCATGATGAAAATGTTTTTTTTCTTTCTAAATTTATATTGTGATTTTAAAAAAGAATTCAATGAATTCACTAATAGGCTGTCATTATTTAAACCCAACATTCACAATTCGAATTTTTTTAGAAGCAGCTTTAGAAAGCACTAATAATTTTGAACTAAAAAAAGCCGAACTAATTTACTATTTACCATTACAACTCATAAATCACGTTAATATAAGTATCGATTAGTTCCAACTCAGGGATTGAATTTGATTTCTAACTTTAAAATAATCATTTTAAATGACAGATATAATTTTCAGAATAATGATTCGTAAAAATAATAATGAAATATTCAGAATAATGATTCGTAAAAATAATAATGAAATATTCAGAATAATGATTCGTAAAAATAATAATGAAATATTCAGAATAATGATTCATAAAAATAATAATGAAATATTCAGAATAATGATTCGAAAAAATAGAGAAGAAATTAATTTCTGAAAACAAAACATAGAATGCTAACTAATATCGAAAGCTAAATAAATGAAACAAATAACAAAAAGTAAAACGGAGACCCCCCCCCATTTTAATAAACTTTATAAGTAGCGTTTTATTCCGGGACTAAAATAGAAAATGCGTTTTATTCAGAAGCAACAAGAAATGTTTCGCAGAATGATAAAAATTAAATATCACCTGAACAACAAAGTGTTGCCTACTAAAAAAAAATTACTTCTTTTACTACTAAAAAATAAAAACCACCAACAATAACAGTCTCAACGTCTTAAAGCTGTTCTTGAAGTCATCATCAACAGTAAAATTCAATTAGTAGACAGTTGTTTTATTGAACTCGAATAAGTAAAACATCGCAAAAGAATTCCATATTCTTGTGATTTAATTCTAATCTAGCTTCTTTCGCAAACCAAAGAATTCATCCAATGTTCTTTTCTGGAAACAGACACAAAATGCTACTTTCAGACGTCAGAGATTTATCACAGCAATGTTCATTTTGATGAAACTGCTGGGGTGTGAAAAAAAAAAGAATAAAAAAAGAGGCCAAAACTCAATTTTCGTCTTCCTTGCGATCTGTTGCCATACCGCTTGAACGAATACTTCGCACTTTTCGCATGATAGACGTCACACACCTCGTGACTCTTTATTATTTTTTTCTTTAGTGTCAGTAGCATTACCAGGTGCAATATTTCTACCATGAGTTCATTTACTTAACAGCTTTGCGATGGATATAAGAATGAAAAAAAGGATTTTCGTTTTTTATTTTCAGTTATTTTTACATCTGCTTTCATTCTAGTCATGTGATATCCTACCTCAGTGCTACAGAAAGGCGGCGAAAACTTAATAAAATGAAAGCTGTCAGTAAGGATACCACGTCACGTATTTCAAATGCATCTTGGTGGAAAAATCTTGCTGAATCACATCTTCACTTCCTCGTTTCACTTTGTGTTTTTATTCTAATTTTATTAATTTTTTTTTCTTTAGAGGCGAAACTCGAGTTTGAAAGAAAAATTTGGAATGCTTACGAATTTCGATGGCTTTCCGTAGAGCGGGAAAACAGCCAATTTACATTTTCTTTAAAACTCAAATAAATCCTGTTAGCTTAATTTATTTTTAAGCTTCTCTTAAAATTGTTCGAATGTTAAAATTGTTTGAATCTTACCTGAAAATACAGTAAAAAAATAGTTTTTCTTACTTAGTTTCTGAACGAATCAAGTGTTAAGATTTTCTAAACTTCCATGCGGTACACAGTATATATATGAGGGGGTACAGGATGTGAATTTGCAAGAAATAAAAATAAAAAAGCACAAAAAATAATTCCGAAAAAAAATTCAAACCAAAACAGAATAAGTATAAAGAAACATATACCCAGTGTCTCGCAGTGGCTTTAAAATCTACTGAATCTGTCGAATTTTTAGTACATATAATAAGGACATCATCTATAAATGCTTTACAAATATAAATATGAAATAATATCACATAATTGCACTCGTAAACGTGTAATCAATTATAAAAAAGTTTAAATTCGTAATTTTTCTTCTTCTCCGCACGCAAATGCGCATGCTCCAACCAGCTCCGATGAGACATGCGATTGGTGTGAGGGAGAACATTACGTAATAACAATGAACTCAACGTAACCATTAGTGAGGTAGAAAGCTGGCGAGATGAAGCACGAATCACTTGCTTACTTAAAACAAGCACTTTTTCCCCATCGCACTCATGATCAGCTGGAAAACCAGAAATACTGAAGGAGAAAAAGATTCAAAACGAGACCCGTTTTCGGAGACATTCGTTTAACCTTGTTACCTTACCGTCTATTTACACAGTAAAGCTGTAGTTCGGGAGTAGCGACAAAGAAATCGGAATCGTACTTCATCTTAAAATTTTTGAGAGAAAAGAAAAGGTAAGGCAAAATAGAATCAGTATTTTAAAGAAGGGAACGAATCCAAATTTGTTTTCTGAGGGAAAAATAATAATAAACCCTCCCTATTTTTCTTATTTATTATTTTTTCTTAGCCAAACTTTTATATGAGATTCTCTACATTAGTGGTTTAGCTAGGAGGTTTTCGTTCATTTTTTACAGCTAACAATGAGCATCTATACGATAATATACATTTGATACAAAGAAAAAAAACAGATTTCGATTTGGCGCTTGTTCTCTTCTTCTAATTGCTGATTCAATTAGACTGTAAAACTGAAGCACTGCTTCACTTGTTTCGGTTGAATGCACGCTATTGATATTGATTTATTTTAAATATCACTAATTTCTTGTTTAGATTGACCAAAAAAATCCGTTACATTCATTGTGTACTTCATTGAATTATGAATTTGTTTCAAGAAATCTTATTTAGCTGAAAGGGATTTAGTTAACTAATTTAGCTAAAATTTTTCACTTTTCTCGACATTATTAATGAAAATACTGTTTTAGTAGGTGCATTATTTCCATATAAACTAAAATTCCACAATCGTTAAAAATATTAGATTAACTGACATTATTCTAATCAATCAAATATAATAATGTGAAACTGAAGCACTGCTTTACTTGTTTCGGTTGAATGCACGCTATTGATATAGATTTATTTTAAATACCACTAATTTCTTGTTTAGATTGACCAAAAAATCAATTACATTCATTGTGTACTTCATTGAATTATGAATTTGTTTCAAGATATCTTATCTAGCTGAAAGAAATTTAGTTAACTAATTTAGCTAAAATTTTTCACTTTTCTCAACATTACTCATCAAAATAATGTTTTAGTAGGTGCATTAGTTCCAGGTAAACTAAAATTCCACAATCTTTAAAAAAATTAGAATAAGTGACATTATTCTAATCAATCAAATATAAAAAAGATCCAAATCGTTTTTTCTTCTAGAAATGTATTATCAATGGTGCATTCAGAAATTATATTTGCAATTACATAATTCATTTTTATCAAATCAATCAAATCGCCAGATTTTGAAATTGAAAATTATGAATTCAATTTAAGCCATCAAAAGATATCATTCCTTCATAGTTTTTTTTGGTTGCAATTAATAATGCAAAAAATGATGTAAAAGGAAGTTAAGGGTTGGTTCATCTTTATTCTATTAGTTCAATAAGTAACTAGCAAAGAGACATAGGGTCTTACGAGAATTAAAATGTAGACACTCTTATTTTATATTTTCATGATAAAAATAAAATTTAACTATACTATTTTTTATAAATTTTTTTATCTATAAAGTACAGCACTTAAAAAAAATTGTGTTTTTTTAAAAAAAAACATTTGTTTATAAAGAAACCACCACAAATAACCAGATTCTGGGAAATTCGTGAACTCGTTTTAAATAAACAGTACAGAAAATAAATATCTTTGAAACCCTGTATGAGGTCGCGGTGGGTTAGTGGTACGGTCGCTGCTTTGGGACTGGAGGGTTCCAGGTTCGCAACCCGATCCACCGAAGAACCACCGTGTATGGGGCCTGTTGGACGCTAAATCATACGTAGTGTCTGAACGTCCTCCTTCTGGTGTGGTGCAGAAGTTTGGGGAGGGGGTGCCAGATCAGGTGTCTTCCTCGTCCTCTGGCCGCGGCTAAAAATTACGAGGTCCGTCCCAAAATAGCCCTCGCGTTGCTTCAAAACGGGACGTTAATATAACTAAAGTAAATGAAACACTGAATAAAGATTGTTTATAAGGTACTGTGAGTAAAGGCTCAATTTTCATTTACTGGAATCATATTCCAGAATACTGTAGAGAAGTGACACAAGTATGGCCTTCGAAATTTGGAAAAAAATCGTATTCTTTTCAGTTATTCTACTATATGAAGGCAACATTTCTAGAACAAATACAACTCTATGGCAATAAAAATGTTTCCTTAAGTGAAAAATGAATTGCTTGAACGAAAATCGAATGAAGCTAACCGCAGTTTATATGGAAAACTATTAATTAGAGAGTAACATAATTTAACGCTATTATAGTACTGGTATAAAAACACTCCGGACAAAATCATGTGTTCTATAAATCAGGAAAATTCATTGTAGAGATTCGAAACCAATTTAACTTTTATGCCGCATTCTTCTTGCAATTAATTATCTTACATTCGAACATTTTATTTGTTTTAAGAGAAAAAAAAAATCATTACGAAAACTTTCTTCATCTGAGTCTAGTAACGAAGCATATAAGTGTATTTTTTCTCAACAAGGACACTTAAAACGGACTTATTCCGAAAACAATATCATACCTGCATATTATAATAATGATCGTTAATCATTTCCAAAGGATTCAGAAACATCTAGAACTATATTTCAAGATTCGTCATATAACGAAATCATTTACTCCCATCTCACATTCTAGAAGGAAAACAGATCTACTTAAACCTTAAGAAAATGACTAAATCAAATTTTAAAAGAAAATAGAATTTAATCTTTTTTACGACAGACTCAGAGATTTCCCTTAATATTTACGCGAATGATTTTGTACGTTTATATCAATCCTAGGCTTCATGTTTATGACGGCAAGGCGGGTAAAATAAATATACTATATTCAAAAAGCTTTACTATTTTGATAAGAAGCATTTTTATGCACATCCCATGGAATATTTATACCCGTCCTTACTTTATCCATTTCGCGCCTCGACGAAAAATAAAAACACCTGGAACTAGTAAACTGATTATTGATACGGTTCTCAGGTCGCTGATATTTATTGATAACTTTTTCCTCTGGAGTGTTTTATTTCTTGGAAGGGAAAAAATGAAAAAGCTAATCCATAAAAAAAAGAAGTAATAATAATAATAAAGAAACCCCTGGCATGACAGCGCGATGACAAATGACCTGACAAATGTTTCGAGAGTAGAACGAACGCTACGCATCGACGCGCCGCCATTTTTATTACGAAGGAATTTCTCGTTCGGAAGTGTTGCCAGTTTGAGGTAAAGAAAAAAAAAGTTTTAATATTTAAGGGAAGGAAACGGTACTTTCCGAATTATTTGTTCTGTTTATATCTTATGGTAGAAGACGAGAGTTAACACTTTTTTTGCCTTTGTGGGGTTTTGCGATCTCAAAAACTATCAATTTCATCAAATAGGGCAAAAAAAATCATTGAATAATATCTTATAAATGCAATTAATATGGTTGATTTTTGCTAGCTTGATTTCTCATTAAACAATGAACAAGTAAGCAAGTTCATTAAAAATTTTCGCATTTTTTAATTTCGAATTAGTGAGACACCCAATGTATAAAAGCAATCGTCAGTTTAAGAATCCAGAATTCTGTCTAAGACAGAGAAGTTGCAAATAAAATTAAAATTAAACAAGTTGATTATTGAGATGAGATTATTTTAGATAATCTTTGAACGTTGATGTTTACAAAAAAAAATCAACATTTGGTTCGAATTACACGAAATTCTCTTAATTCTGTTCGCATAACATTTAATTCCAACTTTTAACCGTGACAAACACTCTTGCCAGGTAACATTGAGTGATCTACAAAACAGAATGACATCATACTAAATAATTCGGATAATGGATTATCCATCCGGAATTGGATAGCCACGACACTATATAAAAAAAAGACATTCGCTATTTCTTTTTTAATATGAGCAAGTTTCATCAATTATCTTTCATATTAAGTAAGGTAGACATTACGAATATTAGTTAAATGGAAGAAAATATTGTTATAAACATGTAATATCGCTTTGCCACAATGTTAGTCTTATGGATGGAAAGAGACATTTACAGAGGTTCTTACTACCTATCGGGGAATGGAGGCCAACGACGCTCCGACCTTGGCGACAAAATGAATGATCTCAAAAATGATGGAATTTTCTCGATATCTCTATTAAGGGCGGAGATATACAGAATTTACTAGATGATTTTACGTGACGTCACATCCTGTCAGGAAAGGTATAAAAACCGTAGAGAAAGATCACAAAGAGGATTTTAGAATTTGGAATTACGGTTTAGTCACAGTCGAGCTGAAAAGTTGGCGAAAATCGCGAAAAATTTTGACGACGTCACAGCGACCGATGAGCGCGCAAGCACGCAGACTAAGGCAATTCATTCATCGATGGCGCGAAATATTATTCAAGAATTCTTGAATTACGTCGAATTTCGTGCTAAAGTTAAACGCTTATAGCTTCGCAACCAAATAACATAGAGAGTTGGTTTTAGTTTCATTTTAACAGAGAAAGGCAGACATTGAAGATTGCAAAAATAATTTTAGAATTTGTAATTGCGGTTTAGTCACAGTGGAGTTGCAAAAACAGATTAATAATTAAATCATTTCAGATTAATTAATTCATTTAACAGAGGAAGGTCATAGAGCCTAGGTCAAAGTCACATGGAGCTACTTTAGTCACAGTCGAGTAATCGATTAATTATCTGTCCTTAATTAATTATTATTAACAATTGTTGATTTAATTGAGCTGTCCTTTCCATCGATTTAATTTAGTTGAATTGGTTTTAGTTTCATTTAACAGAGAAAGGTCATAGGTCAGAGTCACATAGAGGTACTTTATTCGCACAAAACAACTTTAGTCACAGTTGAGTAAGGTAAGCAAGTCTACGCCCCTCAAGTTACTCAACTATTACCCTCAACAAGACTTTTACATAGAAAGAATCACATAGTCACTATAGAGTTAATAGTCACATAGAGCTACTTTAGTCACAGTTGAGTAATCAGGGTTCATACACATTTCCTTAAAAGAAAATCAAGGACTTTTAAGGACTTACAAAACCAAAAAAATAACGACCTCTAAATTGAATAAACTTAACGAATAGTCGCACGCATTTTTAAATAAAATGTCTCATTTTTGCAAATTCAACCTATTAGATGATAAAGTATAATATAAAACATAGATAGAAGATACATTACAAATTTAACACAACAAAAATTCTTAAAAATATGAGTTAATAAATTGATGAAAAAAACCATGAAACTGGTAATAAAATTAAATATCTTTTAATCCCAAACTTTTTTCATTCAATTTTACACCTAAGGTATTTATTTTAATTTCTTTTCAATAATTGTTTTTCTTAGTTCATGCGATTGAATAAATAAATTTATGTCCTTTGACTTTTCAGCCTCATTAGCTAAATCATTCGCTTCCCCATTTGTTTGGTGTATTTGGTTTGGAACATTTTCTTTTGTTTAAAAAAAATCTATTTCCTCCTAGAGCTTTTCGTTTCAGTCGTTTTGCTCCAGTCTTTTCTTTGGATCTTTCACTTTCTAAATACTGCATGTATTCTGCTCTAGCTGAGGTGGCAAAAAGTAAGGACTTTCAAGAACTTTTTAAAAATGGAGCATAAAAATAAGGATTTGTAAGGACTTTTAAGGACGCGTACGAACCCTGGTAATGTAAGCAAGTCTACGCCCCTCAATCCCAGCGGCCGTTTCGCAGACAGCCTCCCTTCGATTTTTTTTTCTTATTTTTGTTACAGTGGTTAGCGCTCTCTTTTAATTATTAAGAAATTTCTTCTGCATTTTCTAATGTCGTATAATCTCCAGGAAAAGACTCCCAGCATGCCTGCTGTTCGCAAATAAACATGACACAAAATAAGTCAACAGAAATATGCAGATAAATATTGGGCATTCTGCGTGAAAACAGTAGGGATACTACCATAATATACACGTACATTCGTCGAAAACTAAAGCTGTGCACATCCACAGGGATTCGAGTTGAGATCCCGAGTAAAGAACATACTTGGCGTTTGTTTGAATGAGAATACTTGGCGATGGGAATAGGCGAACTGCAACCAGTTGGCACGCCCGCGTTTTGAATAAACATCACATTCTGCATTTGAATTAATCATTTCATTTAATGCAAATGCGGAAGGAACTGAATTTTAATTCATGCATTATCTGAGCATTAGAGTGGGATTTTACAAGTCTTCGAAACAGCGGCAAATCATCTAAACTCTTCCCAGAAGTGGTATTAGACTTTTTTTAAGCATATAGAAGAATTTCACTCGCTTATTGAATTAAATAATTTTAACGTTTAGAATGTAACTCACAGCTTTCTAATATAAATGATTATGCTATTTTTTCTTTATGCTGGGGAGCATTTGGAAAATTAGTGTAGTCAAGTATAAATGCCATTAAACCGGGTGTGAAATCAATGATAGGGACAATAAATGTAGATTTTACCAATTCCTTATGCGTCGACTACGTTTGTTTCCATTAGCAAAATAATAAAATAAAAAAGTTAAAAAATATCTTAAAAGAAGCTTTTAAAATAAAAAACATGATTGCCAAAAGAAAATTGTTAAGGCGTGAATTCTAAGAATTTTTAATAACATTGGTTCTAATTTTTGATGAATATTTTGGAATTTTTTTTATTATATTCAGTGTAGCTTGATCTCCTTATGATATTGTTTTCAGAGCTTAACGTTTGTACGATTTTGTTCTGACATCTGTATTTTTGATTTTAAAAAATACTATTTTCTACTTTTTAGTATTCTGTTAAAAGTGTGTTTTTACTTTTTTTTAATTTATTACTTTTTTAGTCTTGAATGTATTTCATAATTTATAATCATAAATACTAGCCGCCTTCGGGGATCTGCTTTTCGCCTGTAGCATTAATAGCTTGTAGCTATGCTTGAAACTTGGCGAAATAAATTGGCGGTTGTCTGAGGGACTTCGCCAAAGTTTCATTTTGCGATATACAGTCGGACCTCTATTTAACGAAGTCGCTAAATCCCGGAAAAAAGTTCGTTATATGGAAAATTCGTTAAATAGAGATTCACCTTTTAAAATACTTTAAACTACACAAAACAAATTTTAAATTCATAAACATTAAATATTATTTAAAAAGTAATTAATCACACCTTTATTTTGAAATTGATATTTATTTGTTTTATATATTTTACCCATCAAAAAGAAATCTGCAAGGAAAACAAGAAGAAACAAAATATTGTCCCGGAATACACTGTATTTTCAATTAAAAAATAATTTTATATTAAAATTAATGAATTTCAGCATTTCATCATACGAAGGTTTTTTTGATTTCTGCATCATGATCATTTCCATCTTCATTATCTTCGTCTTCACCGCAATTCACTGCTGTATTGTTTTTATTTTTCACATTGTCCGCTTCAAAACTGCCTCATCCACATCTTCATAGACACACGCTTTTAAACAAGAATTCGATGAATCATAATTTTGTATCTTATCACGATTTTTTTATTATGGTTCATAAGCTGTTTGGAGGAATACCAAATTTTAAAGCAATATCCTTTTTTTTTCACGCCTTTATCCACCTCATGAAGAATTAAATTTTTTTCTTTGATGCTCAAGCACTTTCGCTTTGACATTTTCCAGCTTCAAGGTCATTGATCACCATAAAATGTGTTAAAAGAAAGAATAAGTTTGAAATGTTTAGAAATATTTTGAGAAATAGGGAGAAAAAAAATTTTTGGATCACAAGAAAAAGTTCGTTAAATAGAGAATGCGCTTCGCTATTTGGAGGCTATTTTACGAAGAAATTTGCAAAATGTTCTTGGTTCCAAGAAAAAGTTCGCAAAATAGAGAAATTCGCAAAACAGAAGTTCGTTAAATAGAGCTCCAACTGTATCTCGAAAATGGAGGTGGTGGATGGCAGGCGACAATTGGTGACATTTCTAACGGCCATAAGCTTTCTTATGAAATAAAAAATGTCGAAATCTGTCTAGTGGTTTGGGGCTAGGGGATTTTCATGACTTTTTCCCACAGAGAATGTATAGTGAAGAAGTGTTTTTTCGATTTCTGCGGAAAATGGAGGTTGGTAGGCGACCATCAACGACATATCTAGACGTCATAAGCTTCCAAATGAAACAAAAATTTTCTTAATCGGTACAGTGGTTGGGGCTGAGGAACTGATCCTCTGTTTTTGTCAATTATTTTAAATATATAAATCATGGAAACACGTAATCATTTGCTAGCCAAATTCACTACCAGTCGGCGACTCTTATATGGAGTAAAATTAGTCAATTCATTGATAATTAAGGTCTGAAAATATTTAAACTCTGTAGTGACATTGTGGCACACAGCTGTAGAAAATTGCCGAACTCTACGACATCAAGAAGTGAGTGGAAAATTGAATACAGAATTCCATTGTCACGAGCATGAAACAAGTCAAGTTAAATAAAAGTGTGTTATAAGAGACACAAATACAAAAGTCAAGTCTTAAAATGTTTAAAAAAATTTATCGCTAAATTGAAATCGACATAATAACAGCATAAATTAAAATACATTCTGACTACATAAATAAATTGTTGCTCAGAATTTGACAGAAATCCCCAATTTTGATGTAAAGACCATACATGTACCAAATTTCATACGTCTAGCTTGTTGCGCTTATGAGTTCTCAGACAGGTACACATAATGTTTTTTTCAAACTTGGAGAGATCTAAAATATAGAGATTCTTCAAAACCTCAAGATTGAATTTTTTTGACGAATATAATATTTTACCTTGTAAACTAGGGAGAAAATGCTGCTAATTAGCATACTAATGTTAAAACAAGCACCGATTGAGGCATTTAAAACTGAGAATTATGAGTAATATTTGAATTAATTTCATCAGCACTGCGTAAATTAATTTTTGAAAATCAACGGAAATGTTTGAGGTATTTTTTTAAAGAACAAACAATATGCAAAGCAAGACAAGTTAAAATAATATAAATATATATACACGCATATTTAGATAACAAATTATTCTAAGACTTTTTTGTCTTTAAAAAAATTATCCCCTGCTTAAAATTCTACACTCTATTTTTGCTTAAAACTGGTTTGTTCTTGTTTTTTTAATAAATTATCGAAACTAGGAAAAAAAATCGTCTGCTGAAAAGAGCTTTAAGATTTATCGTTCTAACTAAAGAAAACGAATCATTTACTCATTTACATAGAAAACTTTTGAATAAAAGAAAACACAGTAATATAACACAAAAGAATACATTTCGAAATTTTGTATATAAATGATCTTTCGCAAAAAGAAGGAAAATACACTGAATATAGAATCTAATTCCAAGAAATGGGATGAAACGAATTGACTTTAACAGTATAAAAATAATTTCTCCGTAAATGAAGAATACACATAAAATGAGCACCTATTATTAAATCTGGATGTAACATAAATGTCATTATCGGATTAATGCGAAATCACCCGCAAGCCATTAACTGAGATTTGACTGTGACCATTTAATCCTGTTTAGAAAGCTTTTAGAATTTGGGTTATAATAAAGGAAAACTCGAACTTATGAATTATAGAGAAAATTTTGATTTACAACATTGAAAGCAAAGATGGCAACAATAAACAGGAAGCTTCATTTGTTTGATGCAGATTTAACCCAAACTAATTTCTGGCTTTATTTGAATGAGTCCAACTGGTTCTCGAAGAAATTAGAATGTTTCAAAATTTAATTACAGTAAAGAACCGTTTATGCGTTTTTCAAAGGACAGACGTAAAATGACTTATAAATGAAAAGACGTATAATCGAAATTTTACTAAACAACTTTGATTATTATAAATTTAATGCTACTAATGTAAATTCATTTAAAAGTAATAACATAATTTTTTAAAAATATAATACTAATATTAGATACTACATAGTATGAAAACAATGAAATTTAAAAATTAACCATTTATTATAAAAGTGAGAAAAATCATACTTTCATCGCATATCTTGAATATTAATTACATAATCTAAATTTATACGATTTATGTTACATGCAGGTAGGAGTTCAATTAAAAAATATTAATCTTAATTAAAAATCTTTAATAATAGGAAAGGAGAAATAATAAATGAAGTAGAAAATTTGTGAATTTTAAAAAGGGGATAAACGATGTATAACAGAAGCTTTGTATCGTATAAAGAAGGAACTTTATCATTATAATGGTTACGAATGAATCGAGACTGGATGAAACGATGTATAAATATAAAAGGATATATAACTGGAGAAACCTATAAATGTTTTTTACTGTCATTTTGTTCTTACGAATATTAAGTACTAATATAAACACGTAAATTACAATTTATGTCTACACGCACATTTTACTATATATATCAAACTAATAAATATTCCATTATTTTTGGAAATATTATCATCAACACATTAGTCTTCATTATGCTGGTTTAAAATTATCTTATTTTTTAAAGCATAATAGAAACTAGAAAAGAAAATTTATCGTCTGCTGAAAAAAAGTTTCTACACGTTAAAATTTAATATCCGTTACTTTTAATACATTTAAAAGCAAATTTTTACGTTTGGCTAAATTTATTTCGATTTTATCTCTTATTATTAAAGCAAACAGGTAATAAGATAATAAAAATAACCGTCTGATAAAAACTGCTTTCATAACATTAACTATCCAAGCCGGAGTATCGTTATCATATTTCAATACGAAGTTTTAGAAAGTTTAATTTTTTTCCCTTCGCCAAAAAAGTAATAATGTATTTTTAAAATGCTTTAACTTGATACTATTAAAAATTTCGCAAACCTGATTAGTCTAAACGACCCAAATTTTATTTTGTGCAATCAGGGTATAGATAATGAAAAGGGCGAGATTTAAAATCTAGATATGATAAAAACATAAATAATATCCACACGAATATTCAACACAAATATTTGATATATATAATCACATCATTATTTGATATGTATACACATAGGATTTAATCGCAGGTTTCTGTGTTAAATTTAATGCTTAACTTTACTTTTGAATGGTACCGAAATGAAATTGTTATGTGTATTATTTATAAAAATTAATCCATTTGCATTTGAGGAATATTAATAATTTTAGCCGCCAAGATATATGGCGGCGAACTTTTTCTTTTCTTTTTATCTCTTTCTTTTGAAGATAGAAATTCATAATCGGAAGAATTGTTATTTTCTACACAATAATTATACTATACATACAAAAGATTTTCAGTTAAGATAGTTTAAGAAATCATAAATTCGCCAAACAGAATAAAGAGATTTCTAAAAATATGAATCCTAGAACGTTTTCTAAAAAGTAGACATAAAGTACAACAATTAAAAACCAAAATGAAATGAAACGAAAAATAATAAAACACTTGAAATGAACTAGGTTTTCTTTTCAAACGAATAAAAATTAACTTTGTTATATTTTAAGATGAAAATAGCCGATATTTCATTTATTATCGTTATTCATCTTGAATAAAAAAATAATAACATATAAAAGGTTCAGAGTGGAATAATTCTTTGTTAAATAATTTTATAGATAAAAATATTCTATTCGTGTCGCCAACACGTGTTTCAAAGCTTTACAAAAAAGACCTTTATACAAGTGTTCAGACCATTCATGGAATTTTTACTATTGATGAAAATAATTTTGTTTTTCATTTATTCCCCACATTCAAAAATAATTAAGTTTTTAAAAATACTAATAATCGTTTTTTAGACGAAAAAATAAAAACGGATGTTTAATGTTTGAAATAAATTAAAAAGAATCAACTAAAATCAAACGGCAACAGTTTTTTTTTTCAAAATCTTTAATAAAATGAATGCTCTAACTTTATATCGAGGTACAAATTCTGAAGTCATTTATTTCAAAAGGCAACTTTTTAAATGCAAGGTATTCAAACATAAAAGGAACTCGCTTCTTACGGAAGAAATACTTTAACAGCGAATAAAAGCAGATGAAAAAATGAAATCCCTAACAATAAAAATCAAAACACGTTCCCATTGATTAAATAAAGTGAATTGGGCAAAAAATCAGTTCATCAGTAATTTCGAACAAAAAACATCAAGCCATTCAAGCTGAGAATTCTTTCTTTTTTGAATGCGATGTAATTTATGATGACAAATAAAATTTGAATGAAACAACGTCTTTCTTTCACGATTTTAAATCAGTTTCTTTAAAAATGAGTAAAAGACGAAAAGCTCACTTTTTTTTCTCAAAGAAAAAGAAGTACAGAAAGAAGAACCAGAAAATGTAAATTTCCTTTCAACAAAAAATAATGAGACATTGAAACTTCAGAGGACTTTCTGATTTTGGACATAAACCATTTTTCAGGAACATTAAAAAGCAGAAACTTAGTAATTCTAAATGAGACCAAAAAA
>BGPR01004053.1:82301-92430 GCA_013235015.1 Araneus ventricosus
AGACGGGTAACAGATTCGATTAACCGTTACCGTACGGAGCAGTGCTGTGACGGTTAACCGAATAGACGATAACAGAAATCTCTTAATGCATACGTACACTGCTGGTTTGGGACGAAAATGAAATCCTTTAAAAGTGAATAATAATTACATATTGCATTTAATTTTACAAAAAGATCAATATGAATTTCAATATAATAAGAATAGTAATATACAGATATGCATTCTAATAGTATTAACATACATTATTTGAAAGATGACGGATAACAGGAACTGACTGTTAATCGAAGTTTTACTGTAATGTTATGAAAGACAATTACCCAGCCTATTGATTGATTTTAACTTACTTCCTTCTCGTTTCGCGGAACCTAAATGCTTCAATGATTGTTATTCCATTTCAGGATTTTTTTCCCGCGCAAAACTTAAGAATAGAATGAAGAATCAACCAAGTAACATATCAGAGAAAAAAGTATTCCTAATATTGAATATAGGGTTGTTTATTACATATCTATTCCCTAAGGCTATTTATTATATGTATTTATTCTCTAAGAGACTATTCTCTATTCTATTCTCAATCTCGTAATGCTTTAGTTTTGGTTCGTGAAAATTCCATTACTTTAACTATTTTTGTTGAAAGGTGGATTCAGTATCTATTTCAGAATACGATGATTTTAGACATAAAAATCAATCGCAAAAATGATAGTGAGGACTCATTTTCTATACTTATAAAAGGTAATGTTTGTGTGTGAGTGAGTGAGTGCGTGCTAAGTCCAGACGAATCTATTGCACTCACAGTCATGAAATTTGGCACACAGGTACACACGTAAAGGTGACTCAGTGCACCTCGAAGCCAGAATTTTAAAATTCAATCTAGAAAATTTTTATTTAATATTTTGTGTTGTTTTGGGTAGTTTTTTTGGCTAATTTCTCAATAAAAATGGTTTTGATAATCGTAGGAAGAAAAATATATACACCATCGTAAAGAACAGACAAATTTATTCCAAATGAAGTTGATTTTGAATTTCTGACGTAATTTACTGAATTTTGAGAAATGTTTAAAAAATAGTCACTTTTATGTTTATTTTTTCATTTGGATTTCTTAAAATTCTTGCACCCGACGTTCTAATAACGCTATCAATTTCAATTTTTTTCAGCTTATAACTGGAATGTTTCTGTCGGATTCAAAACAAGAACCGTTAAAATACCTTTTCCCGTTTATTAAATTCATTTTTCCCTGATCAGTTCAAACAGTTTTTTCTGCTAGCGAGCTTCTCAGCGCGACATTCACCGGAGCGACATTCTCCGTTCCCAGAATGCATTGTTGCAATTTCATTGGGTGGTGGCGAAGAACGCAGGAGACGTCATACCCTTTAACTGAATGACTCAATAATTATTTTCGGCAGTGTCTTAACATGTTTCTTTGTCTCGCATATTTCGCTTGCTGTCTAATAATGATTTTCACATTGCAATTTTTTAATATTGTTTTGGATTAACGTACTCGATACTGTTTTTCTAAAAATCAATAATGTGTATCTTTTGTTTTTAAAATCTTTTCGTATCATTGTGGGACATTTGTTTCCCCCATTTTGCTGAAGTCCTGATTCCACGGGCAACGCCGAGCGCGGATTGCTAGTTCCTAATGAAATGCAACTCTCGTAGCGAATTGACATGTGCTCATTTCTGCAACCGGAAACTTTGTTAGTAGGAAGTGTAGAAAGCAAAGGGTCGAAAAAACTTTCTTTTATGATAGAACTAGCTGATGCCCACGACTTCGTCCGCGTAGTAACACATAATTGCTATCATTTGTCCTTCCACATCCAGTCTTTCAGATAATAATGTTTCAGCACCTTGCGGTATACAACATTCTTGATTTTTCTCTCCGATTTTGAGAACCAGAATTTACAAAAAAGAAAAAGATTGAAATTATCCCAGTTAATCAGTAAGAACGTAAGTAGATTATAAATTAATTACAAAATAATTCGTATAGAAAGCATTCGTAAAAGAAGAATAGAAAACAAAGGGAAAAAATTGCGACAAAAACACGTGAAAACAATAGAAAGAATTATTAGAAATAGTGTTTGAAAACATTTTGAAAAATGAATTAAAATTAAACAGAATGTCGCAAGGAAGCGAATTTGGTGTCATCAAGCTAATTTTTTAAACTTTAAGGTGATGTTAAAGTGGTTTCTACACAATAATATGTTCCAATATTATTGCGGACAAACGTTAGAATTTAGGGTAATTTTTAATTAATTAAAATTCCAATTAAAATTTCGAAAAATTGTTTCTCAGTAAGCATTTACTACCCAAGAAGCAACCACCTACCAAATTTCAAGTTTTTAGTCCAGGTTTGCGAGATTTCGTGATGAGTCAGTGAGTGATTTTCTCTTTTATATATATATGTAATAATCTTACTTAATTTTCTTTTAAACTCTAATATTATATATTTTAAAATCTTAGTACTATATTAGTGTATTCCAAAATCGCTTTTCTTAAACTCCAGTTTCGTTTTATTTTCCGCTCTGGAGGTATATTAAATCTCGCGTTTTGGCATATTTATTACTAAAAGGATATTCTAATTATTTCCACGCGCCTGCACAAATCGCGAAATCAGCGACTTATTGCCGCCATGCTTTTCCCTAAAACACTTACGTAATTTACTAAAAATATCTATTATTCTCTTCACTTTTATCACTTGTCTATATGTTAAATCCCTCCCTGAGAAAATGCAGGGATTTTCTGTTCCCTTTTGACTTGAACCAAGATGTATGTACATTCCGTCACTCTCCCATAATAAAAGAAAATTAGAATATAACTCGGCTTTTCACCGACTACAACCACGAAATTATTTTATATATATATATGATATACTTAAATGTTTCAAAACGAATACACTATTTAGGCGATGGAAAAAATAGCGAGATAAATTAACGATTGAAGCAGCAATTATATTTAAAGGTAAATAAGGCAGCCAGGAAACAAATTCCTTTTTTTAGAATACCTATGTAAGAATAAAATTTCTGCTCCACATTTTGTTTAAAAGATGGAACATTCCAAAATTCGGCCTAGATGGCGTGTAGATTGCACAAGAGGAATAAAAAACGTTGAAATCAAACGAGGAAAAGAAGGAAAGACAAAAGAGAGCGGGAAAAAATTCTAAAAAAAACCCCCACTAAATCGAAAAGGAAATCGACACTGCCTCTTCGAAAGGTAAGGCAAAAGATTTAGAGAAAAAAATAATAAAATAAAACTGATTATACTTTGGCTAGCCGAAACCCAATTTCGCTTAAAAGCGCCAGGAGATTTTAAGTTTTTTTTCAGTCCCTCTCCCCCCTTCCTATCTTCTCCATATCACGTCGATCTCCAAAATGTGACGTAAAATCTTAAAGCAAACATCGCCTTATCCGCCTCTCTGAAAGTAAGGAAAATTTAATCGAAATCGTAAGCCCTACTACGCCTTTTACCTATTTTACATACAACCTAATCTTTTAACTATTTCCAATCTAATTCTACGCAATCTAAAGCATGCAAGTTAATCTTCTTTACAACCGACGCTATAGCTAATTGGACGATACCATTTGGGGGAAAGAGGGGGTGGGTGTTTTCATTTACATGTCTAATCTTCCCGGAAATGAAAATTTATGATGCACGTTGTTTTGCGCAAACAATATTAAAAGGAAAAAATTATCCTTCACTTAGGAGCTGTTGATTAAAATACAAAAATAGTTATCGGAATAAAAGAAGCAGACGATTATTGAAATGAAACATTCATTATTCGTCTGTATTTTTTCCCCATTCCAATTTGCTTGGCTTAATTTAAATAAAATGATAACTGGACGGTCGAAGTTACGTAATCGGGAAGCAACTTCAAATTACTAATTTTGAGAAATAGCTATTTTCGTTTTATTACAGAAAATCGAATATACTTCATTGTTCCAAAAATAGTTATTGTATTATAAGACACCTGCTATACAATGGATTCGAATTGTTTCAATTTTGCTTGGCAAATCACACATACTTAGGTATAATTTGCTATAATAAGTCCGAAATTCATAAAATTATAGTTGGTTCCAACTACGTCTTATGACACAAAAACTTTATTTTAATATATACAATAAATGATATTCTAAACGGCAAATGCCTTATTATGTGCTTCTATTAAAGAAATAATAACATCATCTTATTAACAGATATTTCCATTTTCAATTAAAGAAAAAAATAATAATTTGAAAAGCGGAACACTATTATTCGAATTTAATTTGCAAGCAGTAAATATCGTTTGCTGAAACCTTTTGTTAATTAAAAATATTCATTTATATATCAACTTCATTATATTATAAAAAAAAACTTGTTTGTTATTTCTCAGTGCAGCAAACGTAGAGTTGCACAGAATTAAGTTCAATCAGCTACAGCTATATTTTTTAAAAAAATTATCACATTCGTTTCTAGCTTCTCGAATAATGTGTTACCATGACAACGATGTACCTTTCTGGCTTATTAATTTATACATCTCGTTTTTAACTTTTTGCCCTTTTATAAAGTATATTCTATGTTGAGTTCTATGAGAATTTTTATAAATTAAAAAAAATGTCTTTAGTTAAAACCAGTGATCCATAGAAATTGGACTTTAAATTTCTTATCTAACATATCAAAACTACTAAAACTGCATCGAACTGTTACTTATTTTTAGTTATATAATTCATAATTTGATGAGTTCTACTCAAAGAATAAACTTATCAATCGGAAAAAAAAAATTAGAATTTAGAGAATTCGAAATTTCTGATTCGGAAACGTGTAATAAAATCATGGGTAGGTACAATTTTGACAGAAACTGAATATATATATGAAAGGTAAACGATTTGGTATTTGGCGGCGAAAATACGGAGACAGGTGTATTAATCCAAAAATTTTGCCAGTTCTTTTAATTATACAATTCCATTTAGCAATCTTACTTCGAAAAAAAAACAGCAATGAATAAAAATTACGCTTAACACCGAAAACACAGGGCATAAAAGAAAACTCCAAAACGAAAAAAATAAATAAATAAATAAAAATAAAAAATAAATAAACGAACAAATGCGTTGGCAAGGCAACCGAAAAGTAAATACTAACATAAAAACGATCAAGTTTTGAAGCCTAACGGAAGGCCATTACGTTTTTTTCTGTTCTCTTTTTCGAAATTTGTTTAAGAAAAGGGATACACAAAAAGGCCAGTCTGGATCGCATTTAGATTGAAGCCCAAATCTAAAAGAGGGGCAATAAAGGACGTTCTTGAAGCCCAAAAAAGAAAGGAGTCCAATAAAGAACGCTACAACTCGGAGGGAAATTGACACTACCTCTTCCAAAGCGTGGAACACGGGATATTTCCAAAGAATTTGATTACGTCTTGGCCAGCAAAACTCAATTTCGCTTTAAAAGAGCCAGACGATTTTTTTTTCTTGCAAGGAGAAATTTTTTCTTGGCGTAAAATTTAAAACCAAACATTCACACTACCGTGGAAATTTTACTGGATATTTACAATATATAAATTTTTAACCATATATCCGACAAATTTTTGGCAAGGAAAAAGTACGACCTAATTTTTAACCCAACCCTTTTCGAAGTTGGTCCAGGTTGTCAGATACTTTCACGATTTTGGGATTGGAAGGTCTAGAGTTTGAGACCCATACCACAAAAAAAATCTACAACACGTTGAATCTGCCTTGAGTAAAAAGTCCTCCTACTAGTGTGGTGTGGAAGCTTAAGACAGGGTGTTTTGATTTTTTTATGAAATTTAACCATTTTATTCTTTATGCATTACAACTATTTATGTGCAGGGTGATTCAGAAGTCTGAAGCAACTTAAAAAAATGACGGGAGGCTGTCTTTTTCAAACAGCCGCTGATGTTAAAGGCGAAGGACTACTTTACTCGCGTGACTCTTTTCCGATTTTCAATTTTTTTTTCTTTCTAATTTCTGTTGTTACCCTTTATCTCTAAAATAAGACACTAATTATGTTTTTAACATATGTAGTTACCGAGATATAGAGTATCGCGTCACCAATTCGTACGTATTTTTGCCCAACTTTGCGATTCTGTAGTCGCTGGACTACAATTTCGATTTTTTTCAATTTTTTTTGTAATTTCTGTTGCTACCTTTTATCTCTAAAATAAGACATTAGTTATGTTTTTAACATATTGTTGCAAAAGTCTTTCCGTGGGTGTATGGTGTAAACAGTCCAACACGCAGGATAATGAAGGTTTATTTACAAATATGCAGGAACACGTAGCACAGGAAACAATAGTTCTTGCACAGATTACCAATGTAAACAGACAATTCACAGGTAATAACAGTTCAGCACTTAGATATTTAGCAACACAAACGGTCAGCAAATAACTTATAACGACAATAACAGCACTTTCAATAGCTCTCAGCTCACCAGCTTCCTAGCTCTCACTGTAGAAGAAACTCTAAAGTCGTTCCCAATGGGTCAACACTACTACCGCTCGACGTCTAACAGCTTACTAGCTCGCACAGCGGACAGAACGCCAAAGACGTTCGCGCTCCAAGGCGTTCAACGTGCCCTCCTTCATCCAAGCACTCTCCTTATATAGTCTCCCGCGGAAGGCCGTGACGTCACATGGAATCTTCTAGTACATTCAAGCGTATCTTCTCTCCTAATGGAGATATCGAGAAGATTCCAGCACCTTTGAGATCCCATATTTCGTCGCCAAATTTGTCGGCAAGGTCAGGGGTCGGGACGGGGCTGCTGTCGGTCATATCATACTTACCCCTGTAAAACTCTCTTCCCAACCATAAGACTCACATTGCTGGGAAGCGACTTTCCAAGTTTGTAACAATATGTAGTTTTCGAGATATAGAGGATCTCCCATACAACCTTTTTTTTTTGTGGCGTTTTGGCGTGCGAATCAAATTCCTTCCCGAGACCCCAATGGGAGGAACGTAGTCCTACGTTAAAATCGATAATTTGAAAACGAATGAAGGTAGAAAAATGCCGTTTATTCAGAAAAAATGGATATGAAACCGGTTTCTTTTTTAGGCACCAAGCAACGATTTATTGGTAACAAAATTTACAAATTGAACCACCAGATGGCTCTTCAATACGTGGAGAGATGCGTTACATAGGGTAAGACATTAGACGGAGTATAATGGCTTCCCTATGTTCGGAGTATAACGGCTTCCCTATGTTCACTGTGTTCGGAGTATATCATTGCTCAGTTTCAGTTGCATTGTAACGGCCTCCCTATGTTCACTCAGCTGTCAAATGAAGAAGCATGTTTTTCACCGCAGTATGCAACATGTCTGTTAACGCAGAGAACCAGTGGGAGTGGCCTCCCCTAAACTTTCTCATATGCTACAAAAAATGTCATTTCCCCTCCCCTTGCGTGGATAAAAAATCAGACCTACTGTAATCCAGAATGCAACGAATATCATAGGTTTTTCATTGCATTATAGTGATTGTAAAATATTTAAGTGAAGAATCATATTAAAAGAGATGCCTATGTATTAAAACTTAGCAATATTTATTTCCATCACACTCAGGAAGATCCGCTATTATACGAGCGAGCGAAAGCAAAACGGGAGATAAAACATATCAATCACAAAACCCGTCTCAAGGACGTAATCCTCCCTTGGTACCAGAGATGGCTAAGTAGGCATGCGCGTGGAAATGGTTTTGAAACGAAGGTCTAACAAGGTATGCGATTATACAGACCGACAGAAGTCAACCGTTGACGAATTTATAATATTTTATACGGACCTACATTCATGACGATAAAACTGTTACCAAATTTTATCCATCTGGCTTTCAAGTTTTTGAGTTATAGCGTTCGCATGACCTCAACATACAGACAGACAGACTTCCCGTTGACGGATTTTGTCCAAAGTTGATAGAAACCTACAAATTATGTTTCAGTTTACATACCAAATTTTCCCTTTATCTCTAATAGTTTCGAGTTATCGTGTTCACAGCACACACAGACAGACATAATCCCAAAATTGTGTTTTTCGGACTCAGGAAGGTTAAAGTGGAGATTCGTCAAAATCTCGAGTTCAATTTTTTGAGATTACAATACTTTCTCTTTGTATACTCGTATACGAGAAAGTAAAATATTGCTTTTTTTCTGACAGCTGAGCCCTGAATGGAGGACGTGACTAAACATAGAGAGCCGTTATACTCCGTCTAATTCTTACCCTACTGTGCGCATCTCTCCACCTATTGAGGAGCCATCTGGTGGTTTAAATTGCTATCTATATCACCAATAAGTTCAAATTTCAGTGAGGAAAATCAATCGTGAGGAATTTCAGGCCGGTTTAATTTTAATTATTTCTAGGCAAACGGCATTTTCTACCTTCATTCTTTCGAATTATTGATTTTAAAGTTGCTCAGGATTTCTGAATCACCTTGTAAATAATCTTGTGAATCTATGATTATTTTCTTAAAATATGTTTTTCTGATTTAATAAAATAAATACCACTTTTTCATATAGTATTGTTAATAAATCTAATACATATTTCATTTTTATAGTGAAATACGTATTCGAATTGCATGATTTCATTTGCGCATATTTTGAAAGAAAAAATCTACCGTGTAAATCGAGGTTAAGTTTATTTATTTTACGAGTCGAAGTATGTTTAAATATTTCCAGCCAATCTCCTCGCCAAGTTAATCCCTTTACTGAATTAGACTCTGTAGATAATTGACTATACCATTAAGGAAATGAAAGGGGAGCAGAATGTCATTTATGCTGCTTCATATCTCCAAAGTGGCAAGAATGATGAAAACTTAGTGAACTGCGAGTTTTAACGAAAGCATTGTTAACAGACGATAATAAAGAGAAGGGATTACTTTCAAGTTATAAAGAGCAGACGATTAAGAAATCGTTGGGTAGGGTTGTGAATAATTTATTGCGAAGATGTGAAGAATAATTAATTTTCAGATATAGTAAAACTGATTTGAAAGATTAATGTGAAGTTTTTCTTTTAAAGAAAAAAATTGGTGTATTTTTAAGGAATAATAAAATTTTTTTTAGTAATGAATTTAAGTTTATATAGTCTATAGTTAATGATCTACGTTTCAAATCGTTCAGTTTGTGTAGGGCATATATTTAAATAGAAGAAATCCAATGAACATTTGAATCTGTTGAACAAAGAAATTAGAATGATTTTTACATGATGAATCAAAGTGATGCAGAATAATCTCGAAGGAAAAAAGTTTGAAACTTCGGATGGGGAAGCAAACACTAGAACAAAACCACGAAGGGTTGACTGTCTGTTGGTCAGAGTTCATCAAATTGTCTTATCTATATAAATAAAACTGAAACGCTAATTTTCCCTCCACTATAGAAATCTAAACTACTGAATAGATTTTCTTCAAATTTGCTCACAAATATTATGAAGCATAAGTCAGGTTTTAGTGAATGTTTTGGGACAATTAAGTAGAAACCGAGAATCGAACAAACTGGGCTGATCTTTTGGATTCCGGGAAATTCATAAAATACTCTTTATATACCAAATGCAGTGAGTATTGACTCTGGGTGCTCTGTGAAGGCATATGGAAAGAGCATGCGGCGATTCGCATGGTACAGTGGCAAACAAGTTGAGGGTAAAAGAAGATATTTGGAAGATTTAGTTTTTTCTACTAACTATTCTTAAGACCCATTCGAATAGTATTTCTTTTAAGTTGAATAAACAACTTTGTTTATTATTCGTAATTCTCATTTTTCCTTCATTTTCAGCAAAAAGTTTTTCGAAAATTAAAAATGATGTTTGGATTATCCGAAATTTCGTATTCTAGAGTTTCTACTGTAATTAAATATTTCACTTTTTTAATTTAAACTGTGTTTCATCTGCGATGTTCGCAGTCCCTGCGCATTTTGCACTGCGTCCTGCGCATTTTGCGCGACTGAGCATACGCGTTCAACTGCTGAAGCACCGAGAAGACTAAACAATATTAATAACTTTGGAGAAAATTAGCTTTCGGCGGTTTTAAAATCGTTTGGTTATGGTACCGTTTCAGCGATAAAAGTATTTTTGTATTATATATGTTATATAAAAGTATTTTAACATTAAAATAGACACGAAATATTTTTATACATACCCTAGACAAACGCCGGGTATATTAGTTAATATAA
>BGPR01004053.1:93585-111883 GCA_013235015.1 Araneus ventricosus
AATTATAACGGCCTCCCTATGTTCACTCAGCTGTCAAATGAAGAAGCATGTTTTCACCGCAGTATGCAACATGTCTGTTAACACAGAGAACCAGTGGAGTGGCCTCCCTAAACTTTCTCGTATACTGCTAAAAAATGTTATTTCCCCTCCCCTTGCGTGGATAAAAAATCGAACCTACTGTAATCCAGAATCAACGAATATCATAGGTTTTTCATTGCATTATGATGATTGTAAAATATTTAAGTGAAGAATCATATTAAAAGAGATGCCTATGTATTAAAACTTAGCAATATTTATTTTCCATCACACTCAGGAAGATCCGCTATTATACGAGCGAGCGAAAGCAAAACGGAGATAAAACATATCAATCACAAAACCCGTCTCAAGGACGTAATCCTCCCTTGGTACCAGAGATAGCTAAGTAGGCATGCGCGTGGAAATGGTTTTGAAACGAAGGCTTTAACAAGTATGCGATTATACAGACCGACAGAAGTCAGCCCGTTGACAATTTCCAATATTTTATACGGACCTACATTCATGACGATAAAACTGTGACCAAATTTTATCCATCTGGCTTTTCAAGTTTTTGAGTTATAGCGTTGCACTGACCTCAGACATACAGACAGACCAGACTTCCCGTTGACGGATTTTGTCCAAAGTTGATGAAACCTACAAATTATGTTTCAGTTTACATACCAAATTTATCCCTTTATCTCTAATAGTTTCGAGTTATCGTGCTTCCAGACACACACACGACAGACATAATCCCAAAATTGTGTTTTTCGGACCTCGGAAGGTCTAAACGTGAGATTCGTCAAAATCGAGTTCAATTTTTGACGATTACAATACTTTCTCTTTGTATACTTCGTATACGAGAAAGTAAAAATATTACTTTTCGTCTGACAGCAGCAATACGTAACTAGATTTTAATTTATTTCACAGATATAAGTCAGTTATAAATTATTTTCTAACAATGGCTTTGTGGGTTCCCTAACTTCGAACAACTCTATTAAAGAAGCTTACTTTTCAAACAAACATCCCCTCGAGCTCTCTATTTAATGTAATATTCATTCCAGGAGGGGGGAAAATGCGTGAAAAACAACACTCAGTGACTGCCCGTCAAACAAAACAAAATTACAAAGAAAAAAAATCACCTCCGGTCTCTTAAAGAAGAAGAGAGGGAACTCAAACATTTAGCGGAGGCTTTTTCGCATCTAATTCGCTTCAGAGAGAGGCTTAATGCTTCATGACGTCTCATATGGGCAGCCCATGAAAAATAAATCCCCCAGAGAAAAAATGGGGTACGAGTAATCATCTTTTTCAACCGACAGATGCACTCCGCTTTTAACCGATATAAAGTGCCTTTCTCTTTCACGTCAATTAGCAAAAGAGATTCTTTTAAAATTGTGCTCAGTGTTAAATTAGTACGTCTGAGAAGTGTAGGAGTATTTCTTGATAATACTGTGCATAAACTTTTTTTTGGCACAACATCTAACTTTCCGCATGTTTTAATTATAATATTTGAAAAATGTTTACCGCGTTACAATATAATCTTCGAATTCTAGACTATGCTTGATTGATTGGTAAACAAAATTAATATTTCGCTGAAGTACTTACTAAAGAAAAACTGCAGCTTTTAAAACAATATTTCTTATAAGAGGAATCAAGATTTTTTCACTCTTACTCCTAACAGCTTTAAAAATGCTATTTATCAGAATTCTAATTACTTCTCCTCATTATAACCACTAATGCACCTTTTTTTCATTTAAATAACACCAGCACACTTTTCATTTCTTTTTCCCTTAATTTTTTCTTTTGTCCCCCCACTTCCTTGGCACAGTATTATTAAGTCAAAGTAATCTTGTTATGTCAACTATTTCCAGCAAACCTATGGATTAGAGATCATAGGTCACTGACCCAGGCTCTCCCAACAAACGCTACTATCTATGGTGTTAAAACAATACTGAAGCAAAGAACTCTCGATTCTATTTTCTTCAAATTATCGACGAAGCGTTCGTATTAAATCTAAAGGAATAAATAATTTAGAGTTTAGTTTAGTTATAAGTAATGCCACGTTTCGAAGCAACACGAGGGCTATTTTCGGACGGACCTCGTAATTTTGAGCAAGGTCAGATGACGAGGATGGCACCTGAGTTGGCGTCCCCTCTCTAAGTTCCCACGACGTCGGATTTAGCGTGGTGCATCAGGGTCGCATACACTATATGGCCAAAAGTATCCGGACACTTTCAGATTTTCACTTTTTTTAGAATTTCTCCGGGAAGGATTAACTGACAGCCCTTAAACTTCGACCATGTGAAGAATACACTGTAACTCACATTTTACATTGAAGATTCGGTTTTGAGAGCAATTAGGGGACCGTCTACAAACTGATGAAGACAAAAACTTCTTTGGCCCACCCCGCTTCACAGAATACTGACAACAAGATGAAACTTTCAGAAATTGTTATGTTTAATATGCATAATATTTACAGGAATTTTCGTAAACTCAGCATAAATGATTGGAAAGATATAAAGGTTTTCTTAAAAAATTCCAAATTTTTCGGCCTATTTTTTGCTTATAACATGCAGAGTGTTATGTTATATTATACGAAACTTACAGAAAAAATGACAATATGTTAGAGAAGCATTTTATAAAAAGTTGGAAAATAAAATTTGAATATTACAGGAAATATGAGCATTTTTAGTAAATGATGTTTACTGCGCATGCGCGAAACATAACGCAATTTTTCGTTCATAACTTTAAAGTCAGACATATAGAACAACTTAAATAAAAAATTCAGTTCAATATCATTAGTATTCAGAAAGATATCGGCATTACAACGAGCAGAATTTTAGCTCCTATCGAAGAGAAGCTAAAAGATGGGGGGGTTGTATACAAATTGATATATTCTAAACTTATATCTTTGAATAGTTATATTGAATTGTATAGTGGTTAGAATTTGCTGAATACCCATGAACACTTATTAATTACGTGCATAACTTAAATTCCAACTAATTAGGCACTATAAATAACAAAAAATATTTTACTTAAATTATATTATTTACATGATTATTAATAAGTTACATATTGTTACAATTTTACGGCCAAATGATATTTTTAAATATATTTCCTTTATGGCCAAACGATTTTTTTAAATCTATTTTCTAAATAATTTCTTTTCTTAAAATATTGTAATAATCTACAAATATACATATTTTATTCGTTACAAATATTACAAGCGTTCATGGGTATATAGCCCTCAAGACCGAATCTTCAATGTAAAATGTGAGTTACAATCTATTCTTCACATGGTCGAAGTTTAAGGGCAGTCAGTTAATCTTTTCCAGGAAAATTCTAAAAAATGTCAAAATCTGAAAGCGTCCGGATACTTTTGGCCATATAGTGCACATAGCGAATTTTTGGTGGAATCGGGTTTCGAGCCTGGAGACCACCGGCTCCGAAGCCGGGGCCTTACCAATAGGCCACCGTGGCCCTATAAGTAACATGGAATACAATATTAGAATATACTCGTGCTGAATCTTCAGAGAGCCAACAAAGGCAAATTATTTCCAAAATAAAGGATCATTCATTGGAATTTTAATCTTCATACTACGGGAAAAAACAATACTAAAAAAAGTAATAAAGTAAAAAAGTAATAGTCTCATAATGGAAGAAAATTCCTACACATTCATAAAAAAATTAAGAATATATTTAAAATGTGATTTAAAAAATCCAATTTTATAAATATCTCGTATCAGCGCCACACGCTTATACGATTTGTTTTGACTCGCATATTTCTGATGAAAATTTGTAATTGATGTACGTTGTACGTTTGTACTTTGTTGTACGTTTCTTTCTTGTATATATAATGTTACCATCTTTAACCAGCGTACTTCAGCTGCTGGGAAATTTATATATAACTCTGTCACTCGATAACTTATTTTCGTTTTTCTTCTTCCATAAATGTTATAATGTATCATCTCCAGTACGGAAAATGTTCATTTTAAACGTTAATCGCCACAATACAAAAAATTGCTTCGACTTGGTGGACCAAGGCAAACAACTGACCCATTGCACGTGCACAATCATGAAAATAGTGATATGATAATTTTTTGACAAAAACTGTCAAAAATAATATTTTCGAACGTAGGCAAGCGAACGAAGCAAATTTATCCTACGCGGCTTTCAGCACAAAACTGGCGGTCTTTACGTAAGGCAACCGGTTTATTTTGTTTGATAGACAACGCTTTAGCTGTTATTATGCATTTATATAGCCAGTGTGATTCGTCGCTGAACTACGGATAAAAAAGCAAAAGATTTAACGTGAAGCATCCATGATAACATTCCGAACAAATACATTATCTGGGGACACACTTGCTTCACGAGTTAATATCATACGCAGAAGCATTTGATTAACCCTCTGTTAGTTGCAATCATGTTCATCCTTAAATGGTGGCAACGTATCTCGAGGATATAAAATCTATTATATGATATGTTCATCCGGTTCAGGGTGGTAGTGGAGTTGGAACGTACCGGAACGGCCTACCGACACTGCTTTTTTTTCCCCCACGAGAAATAAATAAGGAAATACTGTGAAAACGTCCATTAAACAGCGCGATTTTTGCCAAGCAGGTTAGAGCGTTCTGGCACTGTTTATTTTGAGACTACACTACTGATCCGGTTTTAATGATTTTCTCTTTATGACTATAATAATTAGTCCCAATGACAATGTAAATGAACATTCTGTCAGAAAAATTCAAATTGTAATACGTTTAAAATAGCTTATATATGTAACTTGCATGTGCATCTATTAAATATTACAACTAACGAGGGCTAACTAGCATACTTTAGCTGCTTAGAAATTTATATACAGGGTTCCCTCTTAAATAATGGCCACCCCCTCTTAACTTCAGAAGGGCGGCAGCTATTGTCATGAAAGTAGTGTTTAGGTATAGTTAAACGTCTATGCCCTATGCGATGAGACCACTTACAACGCCACCTGGTGGAAAGCTTCGGAGTTAGCGTTCCTATCTCGAAAACAGTCAAAACAGCGGATAAATGTCAATTACACAGTTGTAGAGCGTCATCTATTTAGTACAAAAGGACACCTTGTGCACATTAAATACGAAGAACAGAACGCTCAGAATGCACATTAGTTTGTTCGCGATTTCCGAAATTGTGACGTCACAAAACGGGTTAAAAAGAGAAAAAACAATTAGTTATCACAAGATAACCTTTATTTTCGGTGTTGAAAATTCTCTCCGTCATCTACAATACAAATTTGAGACCTTGTTTAAATTTCAATTTGCACACGTTTTAGCGTGCAGTTGGTGCGCTAGCACAAGCAACAGCAATACGTTATCGAAAGTCCTGCAATGTTGGCAGAAAGATCCATACACCTGTTGCTTGAGTTATCCCCACAGGAAAAAGTATAATGAGGTCATTTTTTGCACGAAAAATAACATTTTCTCCCTTTGACCATCGTGACGTCACAATTTCGGAAAATGCGAACAAACAAATGTGCATTTTAAGCGTTCTGTGCTTTGTAACAATCTACACAAGGTGTCTTTTTGTATTAAATTGATAATGCTCTATAACTGTGTAATTGACATTTATACGGTTTTCAAGATAGGAACGCTAACTCCGGAGTTTGCCACCAGATGGCGCTGTAAGTGGATTCATCGTATAGCGCATAGCCGCCTTACTACACCTAGACACTACTTTTACGTCTATAGCTGCCTTCCTTCTAAAGTTAAGAGTGGGTGGCCCTTATTTAAGTGAGAACCCTTGTATACTTGAGAACTTATGTCCGATCCCCATCCTTCTTGAATGTCGAAATGTGTCATGTAATGTTAGATTGCACTTGATTAAACGAAAACTGTGGGGTTGGCGAGTGAAACCCTCCAGTTATTCTAAAAATAATTCAATTCCAATTCAAAATTACTCTCAGGAATGATTAACAACCCCAGCTCGAACATAAATCGAACAATTTAAACCAAGAAAGATGATCCTTTCACCTTCCCAGTCCTCCACATAACAAAGCCAAAAGTAATAAAGAACCCAATCATCCCAATAACCGTGGATACATCAAACTCCTTTGTTGGAAGGCCCTCACGAAACAGCCGAGGACGGACTTGGAGCGACAAAGCCTATTTGCTCCGAAAATAATCGTCGTTTTAAGTTGACGATTATTCCTCTTTTGAAGCTGAGGGCCCGCATACAATGGAGGGCAGTGTTTACTTTTCGCTATCAATCTCCCGGGCCCGTAATTTGAGGCCGTCACCTTCATCTTCACTCCCAATTTGAGAAGACTCCAGAAGCGGAAGTAAATAATTTAATCCCAGAAGCTTCCGGTATTTTTCAAGTCGGCCTTTTTTAGTTTTTCTTCTTGGCATCAGTCTTCGGAAAATGTATTTTTCATTGCCTGTGTCGGAGATGCTTTGGGACTGGGCGGTTTGGAGGAAGGAAATTGGACATGATCGCTAAGGTTTTCATAGAACGACTTACAGCCCAATTTATTTTTTATATGTATAGGTAAAAATAGTCTTATTTATCTTGACATTTCCACCCACGACGTGAGCGGCTTTGTTTATTTTTAATAGCGTACGCGAACTAGCGAAAAAATTCAAAAAACCGGTAGAGTAAATAAAAACTACTTCATTGGAAATCTAGTCTTAAATAACCCTCCGTTAGTTATTATCTAACAGCAATCTGCATACATTAGTTGTTTTTAACGCAATACAATTTGAATTTTTCTTAAAGAATGAGAAAAGAGATTTGCATTCTCTTTAGGACTAATTATTAGATTAATAAAGAAAAAAATATCAAAAGCGGATGAGCATATAAAATAATTTTATATCCAAGATATACATTACGGCAATTGAAGGATGAAAATTGAGACTAAAGGAGGGTGAATTAATTGAATTTAATGAGTCCTACAGCCAGACCGGATCGTGGGATGTAATCTTCGGGGTGCTGTAACTTTCAACTCTGCACTGCGCAGAAATGTATATTTGGACCACTTAAATTTTTCGTCTTTTTAAATTAATTTTGAATAGTCTGCATAATAAGTTTATACAATAGGTATTGCGAATGATTGTGTGATGCAAGTGCCACTTGTGCCAGTTATAACAAAAGAAAAAAAAATGGCGATGGGGCAAGTTTACACACTGTGTAAACCTGCCTCACGCACTGTGTGTAAACTTGCCCCATCGTCACTTTTTTGTTATAACTCAGCATATAAGCTTTATTCATAATAAAAATAATTAACTAAATAGCTTAAAATAACCACAGAAGAACAACCTAAGAGGATAATCCATAATAAGTTATAATATTCAATTAGTACGAACTCTATTAAATCCAATAAGTAAGGGTAAAAATTAACTAAAATGGTAAAAAATCAGAAAAAGTTGTCCACTTCACGATCCACTCTCAAGACTGACTCCAAACTTGCGTGAGTGTTAATGAAGGCCGAGACACTTCTTCTGAAACGACATGTAGTGCACCCGAACAATGGTATGCGAAATATAAGCCTTGTGTAAACTTGCCACGGTCTCCCCTAATATACATTTATTATCCCCTATGAAATTAAGCAACAATCCGTCTGAAAACAGATTTTTATTACAGAGTGTTGTGAAGTGAAGCGAAATGTAACCGCCACCAGGCGGCGAAGTTGTGACGTCAGCCTGCGAGCCTACTGATATAAGGAGAACCACCTGTGGTCTCGGCGTAGTTACAGCAGCAGACTATCCAATTTCCAGAACTGAAAGTATCCAGCATCACCAATGTACTATTACCGGGGATTAGGCCCCTTCGGGGGCCATGGGCCCCAAAAATTACTTGTTTACTGTATACTGTCTCGGCGTAGTTGTACGTTTTGTGTGTATCTCTGTGTTTGTGTCGTCCATTGGCAATAAACGTATGTGTCTGAAAGGCTTTTAGTCTTATTTGGCCTAAGTACCCAGCATCTGGTAGATGCAAGACCCATAAAATTTCATGAACTTCAATACTACGTTAAATGGTTTTCGAACACAGAGAATACCGAATAATGGTATTTGAAGCAAAATTCCATGCGAATATATTAGCTATTTTTAGGGATCATTTCAGGGCTATTTCAGAGGGCGGGATCATTCCCTCTGTAGCTTTTCATGTACTGTCAAGTTAACTTGTCTTTGAGTATCGTCCAGGACATGGGAAGCCTTTGCCTCTGGCGTTTCAAATCTCTCCCTCTTGATTAACCAACATTTGTTCTTCTGAAACCGAGTCCGAATTACTCACTGATGGTCACGGTATCGCCCCAGCTTTTCGAAAACCCACGCCGATTCTACAGCCCCGGGGACACTAAAATATCCATCCAAACCAATCCCCAGAAGGGGTCGACGTGAACCCATTGTCCACATAATCCAACCAAAAGACAACCACTCCACAGGCCTTTAAACCGGAACAACCCATCTAACATATCTTAACTAAACCCGCACACTCCATTCATTTCCTTTCCAAATAGAACACAAGGGGCGGAGGAGGAAGAAAGGGGTGGTCGAAGAGATAGAATCGTTCGAAACAATTTAATGCCTAATGGCGACACAAAGGTCGATTTCGGCCGAGAAATTATGCACGGGTGGACCAGTCGCGTCCTCGTGCGTTTGACAAGTGTTCCGGCAAAGGGACGGGGGGGACGGAGGGTCTTGGAGGAAGGAGGCTAGTTAATGACCCAGGACTAATTGCAAACGGTGCTATAAATCCGGAGATGGAAGGGTAGGGATATTTATTGGCTTTGGCGGGGGAGGGGGATTTTGGGATGAGGTTTGCGGATTTGTACCGGAGGAATTTCTCCTTGAAGCGTCTTTTCGCCTCGGAAAAGGATTCTCGCTTGGGATCGATAGGACACTTTTCTGGGATGTCCTCACGAAGATCGGGAACGGTGGTTGCTACAGAAAGAAGGTCAATGGATGATGATGGTTCCACAGAGTCCTTTTTTGCCCCCAAGCCAGCAATACGAAAAGAAGTATTTTCTGGGTAGTCATAACACAAACAGAAGACAGTCGCTAAGTCTGATGCAATCCTGCTGAATACTGTCTGATGCTTCTTTGTAATCGAGTTTAAATTCAATGCTCTAGTGCGCCACAGAGGTCATGCAGATTTGGACGGCGATCGATAGGTTTTGTAATTGGTGTCTTTCTTTTAACTGTATTGTTAACCACCTACAGGATTGTACATATTTATGTGTATTATTATATACTGTGACAAAATCGTCTTGTCGGTGTACGTGAATGCAGTCCAATAAGCAGGATTTCAAAAAAATAAAGCTCTTTATTTTACAAATATTCTAAGATAAGAAACGTAGCACAAGTATTAAAACAGCACTTGTAAAAATTCACAATAGAGATTACCATTAAATCTCAACACGGCGCTCAAAGGCTTCTTGTTAGCTCATCAGCTTGCTTGCTGATCAACAGCCAACTGACTCTTCATGGCTTGAGAGCTTGCCTTATATATTTTTCAACAGGAAGTGACTTCATTGCGTAGGAAGTGATATAATCTCTAGAAAGTTCATGAAACCAGTAGAAATAGGTCGAAAGTTCGAAGTCCTTCTAGAAAATTCCTTTTGTCGCCAAAGCCGCCAAATTTGTCACCAGGGTCGCCGAATTTATCGCCAAGATTAGCAACTCAGAGAAACGGCTTTATAGCTTTGTAACAATACGGACTGTCTGGCTGCTTTGCGTAGTAAGATGCTTGTAGCTATCTCGAGTTGAGATAGATGCTTGACTTGACCCATAATAAAATGTTTTTATGCATTTTTGGATTGCCTTTCTGCTCTGCCCTGCTCAAATGCCCTTTTCATAATTTTATGCCCGACTTCTTCGGCATGAAATATATCGAAGTCCACCAAGCAAAAGTAGTGCTATTTATGGAGTACCAACCAAGTGTAAGGTATTTGCAGCATTACGCCCCTCTTTTATACTTTTCAAGGGACCATAGGGATAGTGGAGTAAGCCAGGGGAAAGTGTAAATAGCGGAAAACCACTTACACTTCATCTGAGGGAACCAAAAACGATGGGAAAACGTTGAAGACGGCAGCGTAAATGCGTGGTGATACTGTCTTCATCAAACTCTCACCGGCTCCACTGCTTCAGCTTCTTACATGAAGGTCTATGCCTTCATATAAGACGCATGAAAGACAGTGGGAATGATGATATTACTGGCTAACGGCCTTTCGCCGATGACGTGACGCACCTTCTTATAAGGGTACCAAGCATGGTATGCTCGTATTGGAGTTCATTTTGCATGGTTCTCAGCACCCTTGTTGTTATCTACGGCGGTACTGTCATTCAGTTACTTCACATGCCAGGGATGGTCTGGGGTTTCTCCGTTATGGTTACGATGTTACTGAAATATAATAACTGATATGATTTTCTAAATTTATCATTAAGTAATGATTCCTTTGCTTGTTTTCTTAACCCTGCGTGTTTGTAAATTAGGGGTTTTTATTCTTCTCACTCTTTCAATATCTCACATATTGACTAAAGTGGGTATATTTTTGTGAATTTTTTGAATATCGACATTTTATTTTACGAGCTTTTCACCTCTCATCACTAGAACCTACGAAACAACAAACTCCAAAATCAATGAAACAATTTAAGGCGACACTCAACACACGCTTGACAATTACATTTTTTATCTCCAAAAATTAATGTTCCCGCATAAACGAACCACGATGATGATTTAAAAAAATCATAAATCGCCAAACTTCAAAAACTCCAAACATGTTTCATAGATTACCACTTCCAACTCCGTCCAGATCGAGTTTGCAAGCAGTAGACAGATATCAGTCCGGCTGTCACATTTTTGGCACGGACATGTTTTTTGATTTATCATTAAATAATGATTCATTTGTTTGCTTTATTAACCTCAAGTATTTGCACAATTGGGGTTTTAATTTTTTTTATTTCTTCAGTGTCGTTCATACTGACTAAAGCACATGCATTTTTTGTGAACTTTTTGAATATATCCTTTCTATTGGACTTATTACCTTCCCTACGAACTCATGAAACAACAAATCACTACCTCCAAAATCAGTAAAACAATTTATGGCTACACTCACATTTTTTATCCCCCAAACTAATGTTCCCAGATAAACGAACCACGATAAAAATAACAATCCCAAATCTCCAAACTTCATAAACCCGGAACATGTGCCATAGATTACCACTTCCATCTCCGTCCAGATAAAGTTCGCAAGCCGTAGACAGATATCAGTCCGGCTGTCACTCGTTTCGCGTATGGAAATTTCCCCCGTTAATGCGTGTTGGTAAATTGCATTATATGTTTTGTTAATGAAGGTAGATTAGCTTTCAGTGGCGCGCAGGAGGAAAAAGACAAGGCCATTATCTCGGCGGCGTTTTTCCTCATCAGGCGTCATTAACGCCCGCTAATTGCTTTTGAGGGCCACAATTGGCCCTGGATTCCCCCTGGTAATGGCTTGCGACTGCCGGAGAAGTTTCGTATCGGAGTTCGTCGCTTGTTTTTAGGGAGCGCTTAAGGTTAGGCTGTTTGTTGATTAAATGTCAACTCGACTGAATGGTTTGTTTTATAGATACTTTATTTAATAGATTATACTCACATTAAAGTCCGCACAAATAACTATTAAAATATTTTAACCACATGTGAAAGGAACTATCTTTATCTGAGATTGCTTAAAACTCTTAACGCATTTTTGACAGGACACTCGAGATGGAATCTTCGGTACTTACGTATTAACGCCACCGAGGCTACAGATTGGCGGTAATGCGCCAATAAAGAACAATCTTGTTTACAAAAACCGCCAAATTGGCGTTAATACGTAAGTACAAAAAACCGCCAAATTGGCGGCACTTAAAAACCGCCAAATTGGCGCTAATACGTAAGTACAAAAACCGCCAAATTGGCGTTAATACGTAAGTACAAAAAACCGCCAAATTGGCGTTAATACGTAAGTACAAAAACCGCCAAATTGGCGTTAATACGTAAGTCAAAAACCGCCAAATTTGGCGGCACTTAAAAAACCGCCAAATCTGTAGCCTCGGTGGCGTTGATACTAAGTACCGAATCTTCGTTCATTTGACTGTTTGTGAATTTTGAATTTGAATTAAAGAGTTATGGGATTTGAAACAACAAAGGTTGTTATCCTTAATTTCAAGTTAGACGCAGTATAGTTCGTTTCAAAAAGACGATTCCATAAAAATGATTAGAACATTCCATAAAGGGCAATGTATCAATCTTTCCATGCTACTGTCTTTTGACAATTCATGGAGTGACTTGTAAAATAAATAAATAAAACTAATATTAACATACATAAGTGTTTTAGGTTCAGAAACAAGGTGTGATAAAAATGCTAATACATATATAAGCTTTCATAGAAATTATTATGTTTATTCTGAAATATTATTACATATGTATTGTTATTCTAAATTGTTGGATTGTAACGAAATAGCCAAAAAATGCAAGTTCAGTCTGGTAAATCCAAAACAGTATTTTTGTAGATGAATTGTCAGATGTGATAAGTGATGTCAAAAATGAATATGGAATAAGCGATGGCAATGAAGTATTTTTTCTAAGAAAAGAAATAAACTACTTCATGCTTAAACGATGACAGATCTGGTGATCGCCCTGGTAGATATGGTCACAGTATAGTGTTGATATTTCTAATGGTAGGTTAGATTGTAATTGCAGTATGCGGCTTAGTATTTTCTTGCTGTTATAATTCTCCAACTTCCCATAGACGATCACAATGGGCTGTATCAGCATTATGATGCACAGTTTTATGTTCAGGATCGCAAATTGCCATTAATAATACAGGGTTAGCCTAAATGATTAATCGGGTTTCAAAACACTGTGTATTGAGAGGCATACGACATACAAAGACGGGTGATACATGACGAGTCTAAAAGCCCTCCTCGTGGCTCACTAGATGGCAGGACTGTAGCGGCACTGTACAATATGGCAGCAATGCAGGAGAAGAGTTTTTGTGTGCTGGAATATGCGAAGTGTTCTTCGGTTACGAACGTTCAGCGTGCATTCCTACGCAAATACGGAAACGCTGCACCTGGTCATATGTAGTATGTACCAGAAACTTGATGAGTGTATGTATCTTTTCATGTATCACCCGATGTTAGATGAGATTTAATCCCTACCGGAAATTGAAAAGGGGAAATCTTTTTCCCTTCTCTAGTAGATGTAATCTCGGGGCCGAAGAGGCCTGACGTACTTGTTTCTTTTCTGTGTACCTGTTGTTCTTGTGATTCGTCCTGTGTGCGTGTGTTTGTGCTTATGTCCAAATAAAAGCCTTTTGTGTGATGCTGGTCCGTTATCTGGATAAATTACTGCAGGGCACTTTTAAAATTCTGGTGACCCGGACGTGATAATTTTTGCAACTAATCTCTCTTAAACTTGTCATTTAAGTTGAAAAATCGTTTTTTTGCGATCTCATAATTATTGTTTAGTTGAGATTGATCATCTTTCCAGAGTAATTTTGTTTCAACCGATCATTTGTATATGTCGTGTTTTCTTCAAATTTTTCTAGAATTCGCATTTCCAAATTTATGTTTTCTTGCGAGTTAATTCCCATATTTTCTAACTCCCAAAATTCGTTTATTTTGACACCCTCTTTGTACGTCGTATACTTGTAAATAAACAGACCTTTGAAACCCGATGAATCATTTAAGCTAACTTTGTATAACTTTTATATTATACACGTGGGAATTAAGACTAAATATCTTTTGCAGCATATCGCCATCAATGTGTCAAGCGGTAAGGGTTACATGACGCAACCCGCAAGTGCTATATCACACACAGAACAGTGATACTGGGTAATTGTGTACCACTGGCGGGTTGATAACAAATTTGTGGGCAGGTACTCACTTCTGCTCTCGGATCCGATGACGTCGGCGCAGGCCTGGAACCTGAGCAGGAGGTGCGAGTCGTCGGTGCAGGAGTCCACCGTGGACGGGGGGTTGGCGCACTCACCGTGGCCCCTACTGTAGTTGAACACGAACGAGCCCTTGAAGGGACACGGCACGGCAGGTGTGTTGACTGGGGAAAGAGAAAGAAAACACATAATGCACTTACTTATACAGCATATGTAAAAGATAAAAACAGTACACGAAAATATTCAGTTTAACTTTTTATATCCCAATGGTACTTAAAAAGTACCGCTTTAATCACGATTATATATGATCGTTTTTCCTGACGGTATTCACAAGAACACGAAGTGAATAGTTTCAACAGTAAGCAGTGCATGGCAGCTGAAGGGACAAATTAATTATTTTTAAATTATTAATTGCATTAATTAAGTTATTTTAATTAACTAAATATTGTTCCTCCATACTGGGGCTATTTTTCACCAAAACTTGTCTAACGATGAGTTGCTGCTATTTTAATTCGGGATCTAAAGGGTTAAAACAATATTATATGGGTAAGATTCCCCTCTTCAAAAGGGTATTTGGTATGCAGAAGAACGGTAAAATGAGTATATGGGTAAGAAGAACGGTAAAGTGAGTATATGGGTAAGAGTTACCCTCTTCAAAAGGGAATTTAGTATGCGGAAGAACGGTAAAATGAGTATATGGGTAAGATTCCCTTCTTCAAAAGGGTATTTGGTATGCAGAAGAAGGGTAAAATGGGTAAGATTCCCCTCTTCAAAAGGGTATTTGGTATGCGGAAGACCGGTAAAATGAGTCGGTTTGGTAGGACATAATAGAAGAATACTGAATACAGAGAAGTGAAACTCGACTCTGCGTAAGAGTCAAACAGAACCACAGTACCGAGGGACCGTCAGTATTCAACATCCCCAGTATCGGCACATAACACCACAGCGCACCCCCGAACTCGGAGCCTACACGGCTCCCTGTCGGTTGGATGAAAAGTATCGTCACAGAAGTTCTGGCTAAAATATTGGTTGAAACAATAAAGAAGTCAAACAGGAATGCCACGTTTGACAACTGGTTCACGAGTACACCCCATAGAACTCAAATGTGTATGTGAGAACGTAATTTATGCAACGCTTGTTGCATTTCAATGAGCAAAAATGTCTCTTATTGAATTTCTGCATATATAAATTGCGGATTGCTTTTAAAATGGACTTATCTTAAGAGTAGAAGTCAAAATGACTCCATAACTGAATTGCAGGGTCAATGCAATGGCGTTTCCATTCTAAGGTTTAAGAAAACAGGTTTTGAGACAGCATTTTTCATAAGTATATCTACACTTTTTTTACAGTTTATTTATTACATTATTTTTAAACAATGATCAATTACAATCATAGATAGTCAGGAACAGGGAGTGGAAGCTGGTGGCAGAAACGCGACTTCAGGATTGGAAGATTAGAAGCCGAAGGATAAGATTCCATCGCATATCTGCTACGCAAGTGGGCATGCTGTACTTTATATCAGAAGTCGTGGATCGAACATCAACAAGTGGACTGCGGTGTCAGACATCGTCTAACCACAAGTCCAATAAAAAGTTCTATCCCCTATTACTCTGAGGTGGGAAAAGACCGGTCGTTAATCTAATAAATTAAAAAAATGACGGGAGGCTGTCTTTTTAAACATCCGCTGATGTTAAAGGCGTAGGACTACTTTACTCGCGAGACTCTTTTGTTTCTCGTAAGTTTTTAAGCTTAAGTAAGTTTTTTTGTAACTTCTGTTGTTACCCTTTATCTCTCTAAAATAACACATTAGTTATGTATTTAACATATATAGTTACCGAGATATAGAGGATCCCCCATACCAAGTTTTGTGGCGTTCTGGCGTGTGAATCAATTTCCTTCCTGACACCCCCAATGGGATTCCAGGTAGCACAAAACTTTGCCCGATATTGTACAATATTGTTCGATATTATATAATATTATATGATATTGTATAATATTATACAATACTGCGAATATTGTTCAATATCTTTGTGTTACTGAAGGAGGAACGTAGTCCTACTTTAAAATCTAATTGTTCCTTAACCCTGGAGTGGAAACGTGGAGTCATGGTGATTCAACCTTCTCTCCCACTCCAAATGAGATTCTGCCGTTACAGGAAAAGGAAAAACACCTCTTCCTAGCAATGCTATCTAAATCCCTCGAAGCAGTTGAGGATCGGGCCGTGTAAGATCTGACATCTCCACCTCAACAGGTAATTTTTGAAACCCTATGAGTCAAACTGAACCCCCCAAAAAGGTTCAACACCCCAAGAATGGTCGGAAGAAATTTGTTTTGTTTATTGGTTGCAGCAAAAAGAAGTCAAACAGGAAAACCAACTTTGACATCTGGTTCAGGAACGTTCCTCTTATGCTGCAGCTGGCAGGTAATAATGGGTATTTATCTTATATATTAAAATTCGAACGTCAACAAACATATGTATCTATGTCCTTTTATCTTCTCACGAACCACTGAATCCTGAAACTAGCCGTAAGTACCAAGAGATGGAAAATAATCCAAGGAATCTATTTCGACTATTTAAATTCCGAAATTGTAATTAGTTAAAAAGATATTAATTAAAAACGTCAAAATGAATTAATTGACGTGCTGCCATCTATTGGCAGTATGGTGAATTCATTCACGGCGAATTTTTTCCCCCTTATTATTAGTTTTCGCATCCGGTGTTGTATTTTTTATTTATTTAACGGAAGTTGGTATTTCTTTTTGAGCGAGCTTCTGTGTTTGGATTTATTAACAATGGAAAAAATCGTTTTCATTCTTTTTTTGTATTAAAGTGTTTAATTTCGTAACGTTTGTTAGGGAAAATAAGTGACAATATTTGTTGATTGTAGAGGGGCACATGAACATATCCCAAGGTCTCACGTGACCTCACTTCTCTCCGCCCGGGAATATCCTATTGTTCGTGATAGCCCGTGCAACGCCGGGCCACACAGCTAGTAAATTATTATAGAGTGATTATTAAAAAATAAAAAAAAATAAATATAAAATTACATAGAAAAGAATTTTAATACGCAAAAACTGTACTTCTTTAGTTTCCGAGTTCATAAAATACACCTGCACTTTCATATTGAACTAATCTTACAGCAGGAATCAATTTGACATCAAGTTTCAATTGAACGATCACAACAATGGCATTTCCATTCAGGGGTTAAGAAGCACTGGTTTGGAGAAAGTTCCTTTCAAAAGTATGCCAATTTTTAGCATTACTCAATAAAAAGTCTTTAGAAGTCAATTCTAACTTTCTTTTCACAGTTTAGCTCCTAGCTTCCAAAAAGCTATTTAAAAAACTAAAGAAAAAGAAAGAAACCACTTCCATACAAGTTTCCGACAGCATTAATTTTTAAACGAAGAAGCACACAAACACATAAAAACCTTTAAAAAAATCCACTTCGTCCACTCATTCTATAACTTTCGAAGCAACACAACTTTGCTTTTAAGGTCTCGCTGACTGGCGTCCTTTTCATCTAATTAGCGCCAATGGCGGGTTTCTAAAATCTGCGGAATTTCTATCAGTAACCAGGGGCAACAACATTCAGGAATTCCAACGAGCGAATTGGCTGCTCTAATGGCGGGTTAAAGTGCTGCTTGACTCTTGGAGAAGTTTCGATGTGTGTCGAGTTTTTTACTCTTATTTTTATTCCAAAGTCAGTCCACCCGCATTCGTTCGGAATTGGTCGGCCATCACCTAAAGCAGTGTTCGGTGAAGTACGGTAATTATCGGGATCCGAAGTGGCTAACGGTCGCCTTAATGGGTTTGGGTTTAAAAGAGGCGACCTTTTAGGCCGGAAAAGGTCTCTAATGCTGTCGATTGAACGGAGAAGATAGGTTTAAAGAATTTCAGGAAGTTTTAAAGCAGTCTCATATCGGGGACTGGATTAAAGGAATTTGAATAAAGGGGTGTTTGAACTAAAAGGTTTTACAACAGAATCAGGTACTACAAAGTTGTGGTTAAAAGCTGTTTTGGTGCATTCCGTACCATTAAAATGAGTTTAGATTTCCTTGAGACTCTTTAGAACCGATTGAGGTAACCGCACAAGGTATTCTTTGATCAGTCATTCTAACATCATATTGAATACCTATAGACTCTGCTAAATTACTAACAAAAAGATACATCACTACATAATATAAATATTTAATATACCGATTTTTGAAAGAAAATACTACCTTATCGATGTATAGGATCAGGGGATTGAAAAGCTAATGGATCCGAGTCCTCGTCCCGTCGAATATCTGGTGTGCATGTGGGTTGTGTTACAGCACTTTAAATCTGAAGCCGCGTATTAATTGTCATCAAGTGGAAGTTTGGACATCAAATGGAAGTTTGAACATTAAGTGGAA